>JAFIRS010003340.1:0-141759 GCA_018342105.1 Gonioctena quinquepunctata | reverse complement strand
GATTGAAAATTAGGGTGCTTTTTTCGATATTAAGTCAAAATAAGGTGAAAAAATAAATATTTTAAATCAAAAAAATTACAGTGTGTTTGGGACATAAAAGGTAAGTTTTCACCAAATTTCTGGAAAAACAAATTTTTTTGTAAAGATAAAAATATAAAACCAAAACATGGTTATTTGAATTTTTTCACATGAATTTTGAGGTTATGTGAATAAAGTGTGGATACCAAAGTTGTAGATCTTCTCAATACAACTTTGCCATTTAACTTTTTCCATAGGACCTGAGTTTTGCTGGAAATCGATATAAACCGTTTTTTACCCTTAAAAACTCACCCCCTTACACTTCCCGATCTCAGATCGCCCGTAAATTATTTTTCCTTTCATTTTTGTTATATTATCTTCCTTTTCCAATGGGTTTCATCCTTCTATTATTTTTTTTTGTTTCAAAAATTATCGACCTTGGTCTATTATCAGTTTCTTGGGAGCTAAGTTCCTGATGTCTGAGGGGGTTAATGAAACCCCTTCGAGGAACTCAAGCCTTTTGCAAAACAGCACTTGACAGTCGCAAAGCAGGTGTTATGAAGTTTCAGCGAAGTTCTCGCAGTAACGGCATAGTTAGATAGGTACGTCTTCACAGTGCCTATTATAAATCATGACGAAAATCAGGAGGACGCGGTATTTCTCTTTGAATTGTGTGAAAAGATGGGACAAAAATTCATCAATCTAGACAGAAAAAAGATAGAGGTAGTGTGTGTGTAGAACTGCTAAGGAAATGCATAGAGATCGTGTCGTGGCAGGAAACGACTAGCTGGAAGATATTCAATCTGGCCGAACAATCTCCCAATCTAACTAAAGGAAGAGGCAATAAACCCACACCAGATAGGGTAATCGTTAAGACGAATGGTAAATCTTTCGCAGACCTTCTCAAATCGGTGGAGGAAAACGAATAAATAAAGTGGGCGTCTCTATTAAAAATGTCAGACGAACAGTCGAGGAGGACCTCATGCTTGAGGTAGACGGAGGCAAGGGACAAAGTCAAGTTCTCAGAGAGGAAATCAAAGAGAATTCACCAGAAATGGACGTCATAGTCCAAAATACCGAGTCCACTATATACATCAGGGACATCGACGTGGATCTGAGCCGAGATGAGATTAAAGAAGAGCTCTTAAAAAACCGAGCAAGTATTGCAGGAGACCAAATCAGAATGAACTCGGTTGAAACTGAAAGAAACGGAAGCCAGAAGATGGAAATCTCGGCGAACAAACATCTCGGACCAGGTCTAGTAGGGACCGGCCGCATCAGAATCGGATGGTCTAACTGCAGGATCGAGCGCAGGATAAATATTCTACGATGCTTCCGCTGCCTAGAATTCGGCCATAGATCGTCAGACTGTAAGGGAGCGGACAAAGCGACATGTGCATAAAATGCTTAAAAAAGGGACACAAAGCGGAAGAATGCTGAGACTTACTGCACTACATTAAATGCAATTCTGACGTCCACCGCGCGGACACAACTGCCTGCCCTAATTTCAGGCACCTCCTGAATAAGGGAACGAGGAGAATCGCGGGACATCTTACCAACTGATGCACACACTAAAAATACTACAGCTGAACGTCGACAGACGTAGGGATGGCCACCACTCTCTACGAAAGGTTGTGAGCGAGAGGGGTAGATATTGCACTTATCCTAGAACCGGCCTCACAGCCAAGAATACAAAGTGGATTCTAGATACGAAGCGCTCTACGGCGGTCCACTGTGATAACCCGAACTGTGGCATCATATCACATGTAACGGGCCCAGGGTATGTATGCATCATATTCGGAAGCTGGGCTTCTCCTAATATTCCCCTTAATGAATACAAAGGCTACGTCAACCAAATCATGCAGCATGTCAGAGACTCTGGAAGGAAGGCTATAATAGCAGGAGACTTCAATGCGAAATCTGCTTTATGGAGCTCCTCGAAAACCGACGCAAGGGGCAACTATCTGGCGGAGTGGATCAACTCGATGGATCTCACTACATGTAATGAGGAAACCACGCCTACTTTTGTTAGGAGGACCCATAAATCAATAATATATATCACACTATCAACTCAGGAGATTTCCAGAACCGTGGCAAACTGGGAGGTATCAACTGAAGAAACCATGAGTCTCACAGATTCATCTTCTTTGTTGTGAAGGCGGGTCATAAAAAACTCCGACCGGGCAAAAATACATCAACAAAGCAGACTTCCAAAACATGATACAGCTCTTTCCCATTGACAACGTTGTCGACCTTATTAGGGCAATCAAACAGTCTCAGGAACACTGTTCTTTTCAGGGTGTTAGGTTCAATGCAAGGCTCAAACCAATCTAGTGGAATGACGGGATCGCATCAGCTCGAGACAAATGTAACAGGACACGAAGAAAGATACTAAGTGCAAGAAGGAACAACGTGGATAATCGCGGCATACTCGCTCTTGAGGTGGAATGTAAAAGCGACAGCAACTTTCTCCGAAGGGAAATACGGAAATCCCAGAGGGAGCACTGGAGAAGTCTCTGTGACAGACTGGAGGACGACCCTTGGGGTCAGGGCTATAGGTCGAAAGCATCAGGGCGGAGAAAATCCGGGAGCTATTACCTGCTGAAGACCAGGAAGAGGCATGAATTATCGTAAGCGACACCCCACCACCTCTTTTTACCCCAGAAGAACTACAGCTTGCGAAAACCCGGATTAAGAACAGAAAAGCACCTGGCCAGGATGGAATAATGGCAGAAGCCATCAAGCTGGAGACACCATTAAGCTGGCGTTAGACACCATTCAGCTGGCGTTAGACACCATTCCTGAACGTCCTAAACACCCTGCTTAGGGATGGTATCTTTCCAGAAGAGTGGAAGAAGGCCAAAGTTGTCCTGATCCGGAAAGGAGACGTAAATAATTAGAAATACAGACCATTATGCCTATTGGATTGGCTCGGCAAGTATATATAGAAATCGACGGATGAAATTTGCATATACTGCTAAAAAGTTGATGACCCGAAACATTCGGTGTTAGCATGCGATAGATGGCATAGGTACAGGAGCCAACTAGAAACGGCGATCAATAGAGCCATTACGCCAGGTAACATTATCCAAAGTATGATCGACAGCAAAGGCAACTATGATAGAATTGCAAACTTTCTCCGAACACTCCTTGAGGAAAAAAAGCGCTATTTTCAAACCAACGGAAGTTGGTGAAAGAAAAATCAAAATGAAGAGCTCGTGATTGAGTAGGCAAAGGCGCAGATGTCGCGATGTCGCTTCGAAGAAGAAGTAGTCAAGTGAATAAATGCCGCTCACTCCTGAGGTTATGTCCCCTGCGGATAGTTCCAGGTGCGAGAGAGGAAGAGGGGTGGTTTTAACCGGTAGGAGTCCGGCACTACTGGATCGTGATGGACACCAAGCGGCCAGTGCCCATGAAGGAAAAAAAAGTAGCGGCATAGGCATTTTTTTGAGGGGATACCTCAGAGGACAATGTCCGTCTTTCTTGTTCCACTCGAGAATCTGTTTAGTTTTCCTTGGCGATGGGCTCAGAAGCCTTTTCACTTGTCTTTGTCCTGGAACCTTATTGCAGTGGGTTTCGATTTGGTTATGTTCCCAGCGCTAAAAGGGTTCTGGGCCAGGAAATTCCCTCATTTCTGACAAGGCTGTCTGCTTCCGCATTAACTGAGTAACCTGATTTTTCGTAGCAAGTTGTCTTAGGGAGAGTTTGCAGCCCCAAGTCAGTCTAGACTCACAAGTGTGTGACTTTAGAGCTTTTAGTGCTGCTTGGCTATCTGATATAGATTTTTGTTCCTCTGAAGCCTCTTGCAAAGCATTTTTGGGCGCAAATTTCTATAGTATGGATTTTTTCTTGAAATATTGTTGTTGCCTAGGGGTTTCGAGAGCCTGAAACTAGGACTCGTTACTCCCACTCAAGCCCTTTCGTCCATCTTGGATCCATAAGTATACCAAACTCATGCATCTGTTGAGGCTTTCTAGTTGAGGCCGATTCGTTGTGCATATTTGTTTATGACCACTTCAAAATTCAGCTGGCACTATATCTGATGGTTTGTACCTGGAATATTTTCCAGAATCTACCAGTCCAGTCAGATTTTCAGCTTTCAAGTTTGATGTCTGGTGCAGTCTGAAGGCACTCATTACCGATGCCTTTATTACACACAAGTGTAGTGGCGGAAGGTTCAGCATTACCTCAAATTCTGCAGTGGAGCATGTGTGAACATTGCTCGTGTAATTCCCAGACAGGCTGACCGCTGCACTTTTTGCAGCTTGATTTGTGCCAAGTACTGTTCGATTTTTGGATTCCATACTATTGATGCAGAGATGATCATGTGTTTGATGATCGTTTGGTATCACGAATATATCATTTTTGGCTTCAAATCCCATGGCTTGCAAAATACTCTGCGGCACGTCCAGGTTGGAAAGAATGAGATTGATTTGACCATTCCTGTTAGTTTTTGGTCTTATAACGCCCACATCCCACATATTTGAAATCTTTGGAAAAAGTTCGCTGAGTTCCCTTCAGGGTCGGGGCTTTCAGTTCGTACTTACGCCTCCTTGTGAATGGACCCAGAACTGTTTTGCTAGGATTTACATTCACTTCCTCCTTTGCGCACCAGTTTTTGATTATGTTTATGACTGTCTGCATGCGATTGGATATTATCCCGTCATGTTTGCTCCTAATAGTAACGACCAGGTCATCGGCGTAACCTTGTGTCGTTATTCCAGATTCATGTAGCTTCACTATCAGATTATCCACGGTCAATTACCACAGCAAAGGCGATGGGGGACAACCTTTTTCCGCTATCATTCTGACCGTTTCCTCTCCGAAGGAGAGCAGCTACAATGATTGTACTTTCCAGCAATGCATGTATTAATCTGATCAGTGAGGTGTTTATATTCCTTTCCTCTAATGATCTGATGATGGAGTCTTCTGAGGTGTTATCGAAGGCACCATTTATATCTATGAATGCACATTATCAGTAGGATATTCATGGCATTGAGGGTTATGGACGAATTTATTAATGTGTTCTTTGATGTCTTTGCACATAAAATCAATATTTGAATATCAGCTCTATTGCTGGCAAGGAAAGTGCCTAGAAACTTCATGTTTTCAGTGAATTAATTATGACTTTCATTATAATTTATAATAAAATTATCAATCCTATTCCTCAAGTGAAGTTCAATATTGAAGAATTTTTACAGCACCAAATTGTTAACTCATTGGCATGTACCTTCGCAGTGGTATTATGTGTATTAAAATGGGTAATTTTTAATAAAATCGGGCATGTCATTATCATACAAAAGAAGTATAAGAGTGCCAAGGATAAACCCTTGTGGTACACTTAGCTTAATGTCGAAAATGTTGGATTCATTATTGTCAATGTTTACATATATTTTTCGTTGTTCAGTAAGTATAGGAACAGATCCATTTAACGAAGTTTTCTAGGAAGCCGAGGTTTTTATCTGGACTCCTGAAAGAAAATATTAATTGAGTAAAAAGCTCAAAAAAGAGTGTACCCATATATTCCTACCCAGAATATAATTTGAGAGTCTCCATTGACCCACCGGGTGAAAATTTATTGTGGTGTTCAGATATCAGATTGTATTTTATTAGGAATGCGAATAATTGCATTTGTATTTTTCATCGAGTTTATTACTACTATATTTTCGGTACATCTTTTGCTGTACTAGAAAATTGCTATGTAAAGGCATAAGCAATTTTTTCTTGTTATTGATATTTCATTCATGTCTGTTTCAAAACGGTTTTATATGAAAGTTGAGGATTGATATGTCTATGTATTTCAATTCATAAAATCATTCAACTTTCCGGAAACCGCTTATTTGGAGTTGGTTTGCTTTTTCGTGGAGGAAGATGAGAATTGTGACAGGCATAAGGCAAATTTTTTCTACGATTTAACCCCTACTCCTTTTGGCGGCACTACACACTAGCTAATGAATTTCGAATATTTAGGTCATTATTGTTATTACAATGATTTATTATCGAGACTTCCACAACAGTTATTCCGGATTTCGTTTATTTTATTACCTTCAGGAATATAACAAACATAGTTTTATATTTATCCTACCGGCCAGATCTGTAGGTATATGACTTATGCAATATTTTTAGCAACACCTACTTAAAACGGCGCTTCAAAATACATTTTTGATATAATTTTAGATTAGATTCCACCAAAATAAACAACATAACTATGTATGACTTCTCTGTGTGGGATCCTCTCGATAAAAATACCAGAGGACGAAACCTCTACGCGTTGTGCCGCATTGCAGATTCAGTCAACAAATCACGTTTAGATGTGGTTGGAGGACTATTCAAATATATACAGGGTGTTTTCAAAGTTAACTCATCTTTTTTAGCAGGAAGTAGAACTAGATAATAGTCGCAAAATAACAAATGCATAAATCTTATTAATGAAACTGGCCCAATTACGGTCTTGGTATACAGGGTGTTAGTGAATAAGTGCGACAAACTTCAGGGGGTGATCCTGCATGAAAAAATAAGGACAGTTTGCTATATAACTGTTGTCCGAAAATGCTTCGTTTTCCGAGATACGGGGTGTTAAAGTTTTTCTTAACAACTGACTATTTATTTATTGCTCTGAAACCGGTCGAGATAAGCGAAGGAAATTTTGTGAGTTTCAAGAAGTAGTTATTGCGCATTTTTTGACATGCAATTAAAAATTGTATGTTCATCATTGGCGCGCATACGGGTAATAATCACAATTTTTTTAAAGAAAAAAATAGTAGGCCACTGAGATATTTTAAATTGAAAATAATTTTTGAATTCCTCGTTCAATTTGTGACAAAAAATCTTCCCTGCCTTTTTTTCGTATGGGGCGCCGTTTTTATACAAAAAATAAAACAGCTTAACGCGTATTTTTCATTTCTTCAATACATTATCAAGGACTATCTAATACAATAACGTTGAACCAGAACAATAACAGAAAATAACACTAATAAATAAATAGGCGCAAAGCTACACCAAATGTTCAAAATGACCTCCCTCAGACGTGATACAACTTAAGAAAACTCCAAATGCAAAAATCTAGAGGATTTAAATCCGGAGATCGAGCAGGCCAATGTTCTGTACCTCCCCTATGTATCTAACGATTTGGATATACTGTATCTAAGTGATTACGTACAATGATGCTAAAATGGACTGGTGCACCATCATGCATAAACAAGAAGTGTTGTCTCAGCTGTAGAGGAATTTCTTCAAGAAGAACAGGTAACTCTTCCTATGGGAAACTAAAGTAAAAGTCGCCTGTTAGTCGTTGTTGGAGGAAATATGGACCAATTAAATGATCATCAAGTACCCCAAGCCATACATTTACTGGAAACTGATGCTGAAAATGAGCTTCAAAGATTCCATGTGGATTTTCCTCAGCCCAGAGGTGATTGTTATGGAAATTTCGTTTACACTGTCGTCCAAAATTGGCCTCGTCAGTAAACAAAACGCCATTCAAAAAATTAGGAATAAGAGCGATTTGATGAAGAATCCAATGGCGAAAAACTAGGCTCGGAAAAAAGTCTCTAGGTAGTAGAGCTTGCACAAGTTGAATATGGAACGGATACAATTGCTGTTCTTTAAGAATTTTAAATACAGTGAAGTTGCTTATATTCAGTATGTTGGCAATTTTTCGAGTACTTGTTTCAGGTGACTCCGCAATTAACTCGAGAACTGCTTCTTCTAGTTGCACAGTTCGTACTTCTCGAGGGCGCCCGCAGTCAGCCGTTTGTTTCTTAAATGTACCGTTTTCGCGCAAACGTTGGTGAAGACGTGCAAATATATGGGGTACCCTACGTCCTGTATACAACTCAGCATACAATCGTCGAGCTTGCCGACCATTTATTACTTCGACCATAGACAAAATGCATGTCTGACAATTCCGCATTTGTATAATTTTCCATTCTTTTCGATAAAAGATAAATTAATTACTTATCATCATTAAGGTTATACCAAACTAAAATCTTAAAAATAAAGAAACGCTAATTTGACATTTCGTTGAAATATTCGTATTTAACAGAATTTTGACAGTAGCCTACTAGCATCGCTACTAGATAATGTATTTAATGACAAATACGCGTTGAGATTTTTTATTTTTGCGCCCCATACGAAAAAAAGGCAGGAAAGATTTTTTGTCACAAATTGAACAAGGAATTCAAAAATGATTTTTAATTTGAAATATAACGGTGGCGTAACATTTTTTCTTTAAAAAAATTGAGATTATTATCCGTATGCGCGCCAATGATGAACATACATTTTTTAATTGAATGTCAAAAAATGCGCAATAACTGATTCTTGAAACTCAGCAAATTTCATTTGCATATCTCGACCGGTTTCAGATAGTCAGTTTTTAAGAAAAACTTTAACACCCCGCATATCGGAAGTTATATAGCAAACTGTCATTATTTTTTCATGCAGAATCACCCCCTGAAGTTTGCGCACTTATTCACGAACACCCTGTATATTAACACTAATTGGTAAAAATGAAATATTCGTCCATGAACAATTTTGCATCCATTTAACGTCGTATTGGTGAGAATTTTCTACTGTCCAAATTATTCATTACATTTTGTGCAAACGTCGCTTGGTCTGTATCTAAAATGGGCTTCCTGCATGTTCTCGTTACCTATTTCAACGACACCTTCAGAATGAATTCACAGTGTTAGGTGATTTCTCAACGGAAATCTTTCCTGCGTTCGAGTTGCTGCAGCACTATGTGAATAAAAAATCTACAAGTTAATTGGTTTCATGAATGTATACCATTATGCGTGTTAAAACATAACCAAAAAGAACAAATGGAGTACATGACAGCGCATGCTTATAATGTATTATGGTTGCTGATTGAGAACTTCTCATTCTGTGCCATTCAATGAGTAATCAGAAAACGGTATGATGTAAGCTCGAACACAAAAAGCTGTCAAGAATTCAGCAGGTGTGAATTTGCTCTGTTATTTTGTAACTTTTATATAGGTGATATTTTCTAAAATTATGTATTATTCTACATTCTATTGAAAAAATTGCCTCAACTTTGGAAACACCCCGTACAGGCCATTACTAGTTATTGGCGCCAAAATCAATCAAAGCTCATAACGAAGTTTTATGAATAAATGGAATGTATGTTATTCGTGTATATTAGTAGGTATTTAGTAGGTGGAAGATGGTCTCATCACCCGGTGAAATACCACCATATCGACTTTGTGTGCTGTGAAATGGATCATTCCATGTTTCAGTGTTCGGTCGATACTTTCCGGTCTCCCTCTTTCCTTTTCCCCAATTCCTCCTTTATTTTTAGGTGCATCCTAATAGTAATAATGATGAAGTCTCCTAGAGTAAAACACTCCGGAAGCAAAATACCTCTCCATTCGGATTTCCGGGCGAGAGGTACTCGAGGGGACTCAACATTAAAGATTAATTTTTGCAACATCCGCGGACTCAACAAGAACATCAATGACGTCCACCATCACCTACAGACGAAAAAACCGGATATTCTGGCTCTAACAGAAACACAAGTAAACTCGTCCACCAACAAGGTCCATATGCTTTGTCCTGGTTACGAACTCCATTCTCGATTCAGGTTCAAAGGTGGAGTCTGCCTTTACGCTAAGGCTAACCTTTCATGCCAGCGTGGAGAGAGTTTGGAACCGAAAGACTTTGATGTGATGTGGTTCAAGCTATCTGATACCAAACTGACTAAGTTCCTCTGCTGCCTTTACCTATCACCTAATGAACCTTCATATAACGACCTCTTTGAGTTTTTATCACTCAAACTGGACTACATTCAGGAGAACCATCCAACAGCTGAAACCATAATCATGGGAGACTTTAATGTACATAACGCTGCCTGGCTCAAATTCTCTAACAAAACAGATGATGCGGGTCGTCAAGCCGAGGCCTTCGCCATCACTCATGGTCTAGAACAACTGGTCGAACTACCAACCCGCATCCCTGATGTCAACAACCAGTCTGCCAATACACTAGATCTTTTCCTCACCACCAATCCTGACCCGTATAGAATAGAAGTTTGTGCCCCACTTGGAAACTCTGATCACACCCTCATCTCCACAACATGCCCTTTCCATTTACCATCGAGCTGCACAATACCACCCCGTCTCATGTGGCATTACAATTCGGCCGACTGGGAAGGTCTTCGTATGTTTTTCTCAGCGTTTCCATGGAAGAGAGTTTGTTTCGCTCCAGTAGATCCAACACGATGTGCTGAGACAATTTCTGAAATCATCATGTTGGGGATGCAAACCTACATACCGAATACCGAAAGAAGAACATCATCCGATAAGACCTGGTTTAACAGAAACTGCTCTAGAGCTGTGGCTTCCAAACAGGCAGCATACCATCGATGGCTAAAAAATCCGGGCCCTGAGACCAGAGCAGCATATGTCGAGGCTAGAGGCATATGCAAAGAGACAATAGAATGCTCAAAGATGCCCACAATGCCAAAATAAGATCAAAACTTGCTGAATGTCTAACGGATCCCGTTCATTTTGGTCTTTCGCCAAAGCTGTGGGAAGAAACTTCACTTCCAGCTCATTTCCTCCTCTAACCAAAGAAGATGGAACACTAGCAACGACTGCCCAGGAAAAGCCAATATCTTTGCGCACCTATTTGCTGGAAATTCCCTCTGGATTCATCAGGAAAACAACCCCGAACATTACACCTATTGACAGTCACATGCCCGAGATCACCTTTCGCCAACGTACTATCAGAAATATTTTGCTGGGTCTCAACACCAACAAAGCCTGTGGATCTGACGGAATCCCGCCGATTGTTCTCAAGAAATGTGCCTCCGAACTAACACCTGTTCTTTGCAAGTTGTTCAACCACTCTTACAATTTGGGGGTATTTCCGTCCAATTGGAAAATTGCAAGAGTACAGCCAGTCCCTAAAAAGGCCAAAAGGCCCTACCTAGCAACTACAGACCTATCGCACTGCTATCTATTATTTCAAAGGTCATGGAAAAAGCCATCAACATCGAGCTCATGAAATATCTGGAAGACTCAGGAATTGTCAACGATAGGAAATATGGCTTCCGCCATCAGAGATCAACTGGTGACCTGCTCGCTTACGTCTCACATATATGGCAGCTATCTATTGAAAAGTATGGAGAAACTTTAGCTGTGGCATTAGATATCTCCAAGGCGTTCGATCGAGTTTGGCACCAGGGACTCCTCGCCAAGCTTCCGTCTTATGGCTTGCCCCTCAGCTGTGTTCTCTGCTTGCTAGTTTTCTCAAACAGGTCTCTCCATGTAGTGGTCGATGGAGTTTCATCTGACACTCTACTCATAAATGCTGGTGTTCCGCAAGGATCTATTCTCGCACCAACACTATTTCTACTTCACATCAACGACCTGTTGAAAGCAACTTCATGTCCAGTACACAGCTTTGCCGATGATAGTACCCTCCATACCGCTTTCTCTTCCAGGGCCCCTATATCAGTCCGTGAAACCAGAAATGAACGAGGAAGAAATGTTAATAATATAAATATGGACTTAGCAACAATTCTCGAGTGGTGATCTAATAACTTGGTAGAATTCAATGCAAACAAAACACAAGCGTGTCTTTTCTCTAGAAAAGTCGATCTCACTGTGCCTAACATAACTTTGTCAGGAGTAACCATACCACTGAAGTCATCCATATCGATGCTTGGTTAAAATTTCCAAAACAGGAGTAAATTACCATCGAAGTCATCCATCGTAAACATATTTCACCCCCACCCAGCTGCTTATGATCTATAAGGCACAGATCCGACCTGTCCTGGAATACTGTTCCCATATTTGGAGCGCGGCACCTAAACATATCCTGAGGCTATTGGATTCTGTCCAAAAAAGGGCAATTCGTCTCGTCGGTGATGCCTCGCTTACAAACTCGCTCACTTGTCTGGAACACCGTAGAAAAGTTGTCGATTTGTCTCTATTTTATAGATATTTTCATGGGCGATGCTCTTCTGAAATATCAACAATCGTTCCTGCTTTGGCAGTCTCTTCGAGACTATCCCGTCAAGTTCAGTCATCACACCCCTTCGTGGTCACTTTGGAGACCTGCAGAACATCACTTTCCAAAGACTCGTTCATCCAACGAACGGCGAGGCTTTGGAACTCATTGCCTAGGGAGGTGTTCTCCGAGGCATACAACCTCCAGAAATTTAAGAAGAACACCAACTCCTACCTTCTTTCCCTTGGTTCCCACGATGTTCTCTGAACATTACAGGATATCCCTTTTCGTGGGAACCAGAACATAAAAAAAAAAATTCATATCCCACTACTGATGACGGCAGAGTTTTTTTTAATGTGCTGAAGAAACAGTTTGTGCAATTTTTCGGAAGAATAACCAATATTGGGTGGGCGCTATTAATATTGTCAATTCGGGAGATCTTTCCCATTACCGAACAAACCATAGTTGCAATATTGTGGAATACGTCCAACATCCAAGGTTCGCAGAGCGATGCAATGGTGCATTCGCGAAAAATTACTTCTATCGAGAGCAAATTTGCTGAGACATAAAAAACCAATATCTTTACATGCAAGAGAACGGAAATAACTCTGCCGGTCTGTCTGTACTGTGCGAATGATGTTACTTCAGCTGGTGAAATTGTATGATGATGTCATTTAATTGATGAAGTTTTTATGTAGAAAGATAAAATCCAATTATTTCCATTTCTCATCCTCCATATCAATGATAATAAATGAAGAGCCTTTCTCTTCGGCTGGCAAGTCATCGATGTTCTGACGTAATGGCCTAGGTCGGGTACGTTCCAGTGGCGTAGAAGAAACCTGTGGAGTATTCAATAACACTTTTCTCCTAGATATTTTGGCAAACAAAAACACATTACTGTGGATTGGTAGGTAGGTAGGAGTAGGGTCGAATAATGCATGGAACGATGATGAAAAAAAAAGCCACTCGGTTACTCCTTTCTCTTCTAAGTGACTTCAAAGAGGAGGGGATTATAAAATGCCATTTTATAACGAATTTTGGGAAATATTGGGAACCGCGAAATAGCCAAGTCTTGGTAGGTAATAAATAGTTTTCATTTTTTTCTGGCTTATTAAGGAAAAACCTATTTATATTTTGATGGACTATCAACTGAATGCAAGAAGTTATATTTCACCCTGTATATACATATAAAAATACTTTAATAATAAAACTACACGAGGAAGATACTTGACTGTGGATTTGTGACATTATATATGGGATATTAAATATTGATAAAGTACATGCCATTTCTGCAAACAAAAGGAAACTGAAAATAAAAAAGGGAAAATAAAACCTACTTACACTACAAGCTTGCTATTTTTTATTTTGTAAATTTTATCATTCTAATGAAATTCATAAATTTAATAGAACAATAATTGCTTTCTGTTAATTGCGTCCAGTTTTCAGTTTCTTCGTTTTATTCAAAAATATCCTGAAAAGAGCGGTTTTCTAGTGTTGTCATTACAATTTTCTTCCGTTCAGAAATGTTTTAATATATAACAATATTTTATTTTGTTATCCCTTTGAAGGAGGGTACCCGCTTCTGGTGTCTTACCCGTGATTACTTTTAGATTAACGGATCTCACGATAAGAATTATTCGCGTCACAAGAACAAACCGGAATTTTTCATTCATGGAATTACAGAATTAGAAATTGTGCTACGTCACCTTTGAAGTTGCTGAATGACATGAATTGATTTCTCGTTTTCTTCGAGAACGTTGTCCTAGTCCGAAGTATTCTTCTGTGTTGCTGCTATTCCACTTATGTTTTGAAAGATCAGTGAGTAAAGAACCGGCAATTATATTGTCTTTCTCAAGGTGAATATTTGAGAGTTTCATCGAATTTATATAAAAGCGGTTGAAGATTAACGGATCTTCCCGCTTTGATTCATTTGATTATTAATCTATAAAATTATTTTTTATTCATTGAATGAAGAATCCAAATTCAGCTTGGAAAGTATCTCCTTTTCCGGGCTCCAATTTCAGAATTACTTATTTAGTGTGCGATATAACTCCAGCACAATCCAATTTTCATAATCCCCAATAGCGACATGTGTCATGGGAAAGATATCGCAATGTTTTCCCCGACTATCTATGGTACTATATTTTGTTATCTCCGGAATATCGTGAGCAAAACAACGATAATTTTGATAATCTTGAAATATTCTTTTATTAAATTTGAACTGAAATCAAAATTATTCATTTAACTTTTCTTATGAGTCTGATCTACCAATCTACCACTCATTTTGGGAATTTGATATTTATTTACAAAAAATTACTGTGAACGAATATTATGTTGATGTTATTTAAATTCTCTGTAGCAAAACAAGTGATAGAATGGTAGTTTAAAAAACACCTTTGATAGTTTATATTTTCTGTGGCGTTTATTCGCTCTGGGAATCCAATAATATAAAAACATTTCATTTTTAGGGTTCTGTACCTTGAATAGATGAAACGGAACTCTTATAAGATCACTCACGCGTCCGTATGCCCGTCTGTCACGGCCCATTTCCTCAGAAGCGATGCGACGTAGAAACTTGCAATTTGACACTCATCTCTGAAACTACTAGACCTATTTTTTTTAATTAGGACATATAACGCCTTGCTCAAAGTTTACATGAAAATTAAAAAAAAATCCTAGGTTTTATAGATTCCTAGAAGTCGATCCGCTTTTTATGGGCATTCTTTGTTAGACACGTGTCAAAATAAAGTTTCTATATACGGGGTTGCTAGTGAGCCTGAAAACGATTATGTTGTGTTCAGCTAGCCATCATAACATGTCTTCTTCGTATCCTCTTAGCAATATCCTGGATCCGTCCCTGCATATCAGAGGTTTTTTTAAATGGGAATTCCGCTTAAATACGAGATACCCGAATGCTATTCATTGCCTCTCGCGTGATTTCTCTCTATCCTTCATGGTTTAATTCAAGGATTCTGCAAGGGGTTCGGTCAGTTTGATAACCTTTTTAATTTCACCAAGAACCGTACGCAAATTGAGTTCCCGCTATATAAGGAGTTTGTCCTGGTATCCGGAATCATTTTTGAATGAATTTGTAATAGACTGAGAGCTGGTGGGCGTTTTATTCGAATTGTTTCATACCAGTCGGAATTTTATAGAGATCTTGTTTTTTTAACTGACAACTGAGTCGTCCCTTTTTTCCATGATTGAAATGTATCAATATGTTATTTTTGATACTGATGCAATTGCCCTTGCAGTCACTGCCTTGGGAAAAATATCGGCAATTTTTCAGAGACTTTTAGAAGCAATAATACTTATGCATTAGTGCTTCGTATGCTTTCGTGCTTCAATCAAGTAATAGACCGCAACATGGGTGTTTTCAAAGTTGAGGCATTTTTCAAGAACATGTAGAACTTGTAAAAATATATTATTTAACCAAAAACTATCTATATAAAATTTGCAAAATTACGAAGTGACAAAACTTATTGGTTACAAATTGGTCTAATTACGGCCCTGGTATGTTTCACCAAAGAATCAGTTCTGACCCTTTATGTGATCACCGATTTGGCGGGAATTAAAAACAAACCATAAATACCGTAAATTTTCAATGATCGATTTTTTTTATATAATTAATTAAAATAAATACGTTCTGGTCGTGTCACTATCTGTAGTTATGCCGTGGATATTGATGCACATGAGTTTATCCAACAATTTCGCTATCAATTTTTGCTACACGATTCCATATACAAAATGGACGTTGTTCCAATTTCAATACACCCCATAAATAGAAATAACATGGAATTCGGTCTGGAGATCTAGCAGGCCAATGGTAACTCAAACTAATCAACTGCTTACCAAAGTCATTGTTCAACAACTTTCGCACTTTATATGTGAAATTGATAGAAACTGGATATAGGTATCTCAGTTTATGAAAAGTTCAAATACGTTCGCTATTCAAAGTTTGTCTGAAACAGAAAGCGACGTACAATTCTCTGATTTAAAATGCCATTCCATACCCCACAGGATTTGATAAAAATTCAGTTGCTTCCTTAATACTATGATAATTATCCCCATACATCAGCACTATTTATATATTTTTGTGTACTCAGTGTTGGAGCCTTAAATACGCAAAATAAAACACGTATAATACAATGCTAATGAACTTGTCAAAACGTTAGTGTCACTTTCAAATTTAAAAAATGGCTAAGCTTTTGATTTATAAATTTTCTAACAAATACTAAGTTTAATTCGGAAAAATACTGTATTATTGAGTTTGAATGGTAATTATTAGTTCGTCTTAATTTTATAAGCGTTCCTAAAACATTGGATAACTCATTGTTTCAATATACAGGGTATGATCACAGTTAGCGACACGACCAGTCCGCCTATTTTTGGCAAAAATATCCAGCTGGTCTATTTCACAAATATTTGCAGTACTGATTCAAATTTCTTATGTAGTTCAGTTGAAAGTCATTTTCAAGTGAAAAATATAATGTATGATTTGACATCAGAAAGTAACCAATATAATTTTACAAAAAATCAGTGATACTTTTTTCTCCAATACGAAGCCAACTGTATGACTAGCATTATGCACTAACGTTCTGTTGACAATTTGTCGAATTTTTGGAGTGCTGGGATACTCAAGGATATGCCAGTGTTGTCGGTTTTCTATGTTCACAAGAATCCTTTACCTTACTTTGTAGTTCTGAATCCGTATAAATAATTTAAAAATCTGCTCGCTCAGGAAATGAAAACCACATCCGTCCTCTATATCTAGTAGATTGATCAATTTGGCGGTCACCAGAAGGCGTATTGGTCAGCATAAAATTCCAATACATTTTGAATAATATGTTCACCAGCTCTCTGACTATAAAACCACAGAGCCGGCTATCGATTACGATTCCAAAACTGTCAGTGACCATACCAAAACTTTCTCACCTTGCCCGAGGGGTCGGATTGGAAAAAAACACGGATGTATATCAGAATCAGCTTACGTCACACTATTACTCATCTACTCACGAATGGTGGTCTAGCCCCCATTTAATAATGGTTGGGGTCATTATCTTCGCAACATTCTTTCTCGATTTTAGAGGTCCCCTCATTTCTACGAATGACCATTTATTTTTAGATTAATTTGAAAGGCCAAATTATTTTCGGTAACACATTCTCCACTTTCATTCGGCTGAATTATGATCTATATGGTTAGTATCTATTTCTTAAGATGATATTAAGTCAGTGTAGTCAGTTATAGTCAGTGTCGCAGCAATCAATTGGGATATTATTCTTTACGTAAAGTCTAGGAAATTCTTGTTTCCCGATCTGAATGGGCAAACGCAACGATAAATATTGTTCCAGTAGTTAATGATAAATTCCCGAACAAATTGGCTTGATTGGTTTGGTAAAATATTTGAAGCGATCTTATGTAACGAACTTAAAATAAGATAACATAACAATCTACTAACACGGATTCCATAAGAAAATATCAATACTTACCAATTTGTTTCCCTATATTCAGAAAATAACTTATAATAAGGAGGGGGAATCACAAAGTGTACCATGTACACCGATTTCTCGAAAACTTTTTTTATTGCTTTATTTAACGTCGGACTATTTCTGCGACCAACTCAACATCTATGAATTCGGGACTATCATCTTAACGTCCCCTCCGAAGGACGGCATATCTATCGTCTCATCTAGTACTCATTCATAAGACGCCTGCAGCTGCGAATATGTTATTATGCTACAGTGCATTTTAACGCGCACCTTCCTTGTCAGATATCGATAAGACTTGTTTCACTTCATCAAATATATTACTCTATACAGATGATATAAAAATGTATAGCAAAATCAAGACGACTCTGACAACCCGTATCTACAGGACCTGGCTCTTTCTAATATCGTACTCATAATAAATAATGATTCAGTAACCTCAGGTCAATGATTCAGATATCACTTTAGAAATGCATACCAATGAAATAGTATCAAATCAGCAATAGGATCTGCAAAATTTTTAGGTAGTTTTCATCTCTTAATACTTTGTTCAATTCGTTAGTTTGGTTAATTCTAGAATATATCAGTTTAATATGGAATCCAGCGAATAATAATAATAATAATGTTTATTAGAAATAATAATACTAACAATTATTATTACATTAAAATTGGTATATAAACATCGGAATGTAGGGGTGGAGTTCCTCAAAAAAGGTCAGTATAATCAATTACACATCTACATAAATTATTTCACGTTCATTTCTAATCTAAAATTTTTCAAAATCCAGTATTTTGTCTTTTCGTCTTTTCTATACTGCAATTCATAATACCCGCAGAAAACAATAATTGTTTCAAAGTAATTATTATTGTAATTCAACATGTGGTGCATATACATCAGTATCATTACCTTCAAAAATATTTGTAATTGTAAACTCAGTTATGTATTGCCTACGAATAAGATCCTACCTTGCATATTTTTTTATTGCGCCACTTTTACATCAAATTGTAATTGAAGTATTTTGTGCTGTAGTCCCATTCTGTTATTGCATTTTCTGTTTGTTGGGTGGACTGATTTCAAATATAAATAAATATTCTCTCCGAATTGAACTGCACTGGGAAAATTGTTGTGAATTTCCAGAGAAAAACTAAGCCATATTCAGTCTTTAGACATGGCCATATTGAAAGTAGATGGCGATATTGCGATAACTCCAAAGCATTCGATAGAATCTGCCACCAGCTTTTTAATAATTTGTTAAAATTCATTAGTTTTTCTTTTCCTCCTAGAAAACTAGTAAAAAATAATTTGATTAATACAACACATTGCCTCATTTTGTATGATGAGTTTTCGAGTATTCCTGAAACTCCTGCTGGAGTACCACAAGGGTCGATTCTTGGACCTATATTATTCGTGATCTATACGTGCCAATTTCAAAAATACGTACAAGATACTAAATTAATAGCTATGCTGACGATACACAAATAATTTCTTGAACTTCCGTGATATCAGCGTGTCTGCAAATCAATGAGTATTTGAATTCATTACTCATCACCTCTGAAAAATATTGTTCTATTGTTCCCCTATTTGGTCGAATAGATGATAGAGAAAAAGATGTAGAAATGATATAATTATCCGCCTTAATATTACAGAATTGACCCTTACAGAACGTTCTTAAAACTTAGGTTAGGTTAGGTATTGTATTGATCAATCTCTCGGATTTTCGTCCCCTGTATCACAATTCAGAAGCGAAAGTACTGTAACTTCAAGCAGAAACCCATGCTATAGAAATTTGCGCCCAAGAATGCCTTCAAAGATGCTCCAGGGGTGCAAATATATCCTATCAGACAGCCAAGCACCACTAATAGCTCTAAAGTCAAACACTTGTGAGTCTAGACTGACTTGGGACTACAACTCTCTCTAAGACAACTGGCTACGAATAATCAGGTTACTCTGATTTGGGTGCCAGGTCACAAGGGAATCAAAGGCACTGCGGAAGCGGACAGCCTTGCCAAGGAAGGGGCAAACATTCAATTTTCTGGCCCAGAACCCTTCTGTGGTCTTTCCAAAGCCCACATCGAAGAAGAGTTTCGGCTCTGGAAAGCTGATCAAATCAAAACCTACTGGAATAAGGTTCCAGGACAAAGACTCGCGAAAAGGCTTCTGAGCCCATCGCGAGATCTTCGCTGAAACTGCAGAACACCTGTTTCGTGACTGCCAAGCGTTGTTTTGCGAAATGTTTGAGTTCTTCTAAGGGGTTTCATTAACTCGGAATGAAGGGTAATGTACAAAAGACCTTATAGGTCGAGGTACAGAGAGGATGAAGAGCCTACAATCTACTGTAACTTGACGCTGGCAGTGGCTCAGTGGTATAAGCATTAGTCTTGTACCCACTGTTTCTACCCGACGTGGGTTCGACTCCCACAGCCGGTAAAGAATTTGGCAAGGCTTCATGAGTGGTTTCGGATCCCACTATCATAGGTTAGGCCCCCGTGATCTTAACTCGTACAAGTTTTCATTAACTTCACTTTTGAAACTTTTTTTGAAAGCAAAGCGTTTTCGAATAAACAATCAAAGAAAGTTTCATGTTGCTCTGGTTTTATCTCATTATAGGGACCAGGAGACGCCAACCTATTTCTCGTTAGCTTTTATTGAAATAACCTGCTAGCTCTCCTTTAATTGGATCATAAATCACCACAAAACTCGTTCATATCATCTCTAAAACTATTTAAATGTTTTGTCACATGAACCAAGTACATATCCGAAATTTCAGATCGAGCAGATAGTTGTGGATGTGTGAAATATATGTTATACATTTCTTTACCGATAGACGGACCAGTGAGGTTAAATGATCACTTGCGAAAAGGATTTAAGACAATTACAGAAATTTGGTTCCGACACTGGTTCAACCGCTAAATCACGATACACATTATTCAAATAGGCCGATGAAAGCACAACGCATGCTATGCATCCTTCAAAAGTAATCACCGAAAAAAAAAGCTGGACCTATCTTTTTGAATCCATAACTTAACAGCAGGGCGCCAATTTCCATTTATATCTGATTTTGCGTCGTGGATCGACAAGCGGTTTGTTTTAACATCGATGACTATAGTTTAAACTAGTTGTTACATACCTATCTTTAACACCTGTTAGAAATATACTATGCAATCACCTTGCCTGTTAAGGAATAGCCGAGAGGTGCTATTTTCAAAGCATACGTAAACATTTTCGTGCGAATATTTATGAAACAGGTGTATATACCATCGCTGGTTTTTAATCCAATATAAACTTGGAAAGGGCTCATTTCAAGTGGTAGTCTACTATAGCAGAATTCCGAATGTTATATCAATATACTGGACATATTGATTATCAAAATGATGCACAGGATGTTAATAAAATCAGATGTGGAATCATCTGCGACTGGAGTTTAGTCACTATCTTCAATCGTTCAAGATAACCTCTATTCAATTTTCAACTGAGAATGTTTCCCTTCTCAATAAGGTCTTCAGTTTCAATGCTGAGTGTTTTGGGATCTTATCTTCGTGGCGAAAAAACAAAAATATAGAGGAAATAATTAGTGCTGCTAACCAAATTTTCACTTCAAATATGATGCCCAAGATAAGAGATAACATGTTTTAAATGTTAGTTACATTTCAAATAAGAATAATTTCTTGTCTTCTTTGAATCAGATATCAATATTAGTACTGAAAGCGATAGCATAGTAAACATAAATTCAATTATAGTTCTTTATTTTCAACTATCAAAGTTCAAAGTTGTTAATGGTCAGATTTTTCAATAAAAAAAGTTGTTGAATTTCTTTGTAGCGCGCGGAATAGTAACTTTCTATATACAAAAGTATTTTACGAACGTAAACGTATTAATAAAAGTCCGACTTGTACCGAGTACTACTTGCTGGTGTATTTCTTGACAAAAATTTTGTTGCGCAATGAATTTTGGATTGCAACCTACCGTTCTGCAATAGCACTATATTTCCATCCTCCGTGTTGTTCAATTGTACTAAATCGCCAACTGAATTTGCCAAAAGAGACACTGATCACCGAAACGCACGTCCAGTGTAATATTCAGGGATGGTTAAATGCAGATATTTTGAAATGTGATGGAATTCTTGAAAAGTTGTTTATTCCTACAACCTGACTGGAAAAAATAAATTATTGGTGGGTACGTTTTATGATCGATAGTTTTTATATTTTCTATAAATATTCAGGAAATGTATATTGTTGATGGGAGTTTTTGTGCCAGGAATTGTAATACTCCTCAGAACATTTTTCGATTTTTGTATGTGCTCCGTTTTCATTTTATGCAATTTTTTGCGTCTATATGTTCTCGCAATACTAATTATTTATGCAACCTAACATAACGACTCATTAGAGTTAAATCTATTGTATTATTAACTTCAGAATTCACCTTTTGCATGAGATATGTCTCATCACAAGCTTCAAGCCAGAACTTAAAAATCTCATCTCTTGTGGTACTTTTTGGATTATTACCGTCATATATTCTTTTCAAATATGAAATTAATTTCGTAAATTTGCTGATGCCGATATGCACAAATAATGTGGAGTTTGGAGTAAGACCATAAGGTTGAACATTTCACTTTTTTTTTCGAAATAGGCGAGCAAGCTGTGAGGTTATTTATGCCTTTTTTCAGGCCATGTACACGTATTATTTCGGGAACATCTCCCAAATTGAGTGTTGCTGTATTTGCACTGAAGTAATAAATTACTGAATTTGCCCCGATAAGCTACTGCCTTTTTGGTATTCTGTATTCAAAAATAAACTAAGAAAATTTCAAATTAGTGTTAAATATTATTAATACAGAATATATTTCTTTTGATGAAGTTTTGGGAATGATCTCTGTTCCCTTTCTCAAATACAAGTTTTTATCGAATAATTTTGAAGCTTGTGTATTTTCTTAGCAATTACATGTCAAAATATACATGTACTCTTTGGCACAAAATAACTTCAGTTCCACCTCTTTTTTCAGTATGTATATTCTTGTTGGATCCATAGTGAGAAAATAGCTATATCACCATTTCTGTTCAACATAATACAGGAAGCTTCTTTCAATTTTCTGTTCATGTCATTTGGTTTATGCATGGTAATTTTCGTCTTGGTTGTCACAAACACATGAAACACTGTACAATTATTTGAATTTTGTTCTTCGTTTATTGGTTTTGTTCGGGTTGATTCCGATCTCAAAATATTGTGAGTTCTGAATACTATTCTGATTGGTAATTACAATTGTTGACCAGAAATGTATGGATTACATTTGCCTCTAAAGGTTGTTGAGGGACTTGGTGTTGTATATTATTTTCAATCTGTTGGATTGTTCTATCGACAACATTTTTTGGATATGCATGAACTTCAAGAATATTGAAGAGGGAAACATTCTCAATTGAATATTGAACAGTTGTTTTCTGTTAGACATTTAGAAAAAATAACTTCATTTTTATCGTGAATTTTTCAATTCACAGGAAAATATTTCTATTCAATATTTAAGTGAGAATGTTTCCCTCTTCAACATGAATACCCCGCAAGAGGTTATCTTGAACGATGGAAGATAGTGACTAAAGTTTATCTTTCAGACGCAGATCATTCCACATCTGATTTTATGAACATCCTGTTCATATTTTCAAACAAATCAATTCAAGAATATTCATCGGAAAATTTTGTGGAATTACCTCTGGAATTTTGTGGAGTTGAAATCATTTCAGCTCTGTCATGAAGAGTTTTGATGGCACCTTTTTTAATACTCATTTGATGATTTGGAAACAGTAGTCAAAATACGTATACATCTATTCTAATTTTTGTGTTATTTCAATCGTTTTTTGACTGGTACATTTGGAAATAAACTTACCTCATCAAAACTTATCATAATGTCGTGTTGACTGAAATTTGTATTATGTATTTTTTCAAGGAAATGCGTATTTCTGATTTCTTCCATTCCAGTCAATGGATTAATTAATTTCAGAAGATATTTTGATAAAAGTTGACAAGGTGATTTAAAATAACTAGTAATTTGCTTCAATGGAATGCATGGTTTGTGATTCTTTGGAAGATCGTACAAGTGTTGAGGTTATTTTATGTGGTTTATCCAGTATAATTTTATTGAGAATTCTGAATTCATAATTCAGCTGCGAGTCGTCAAGCCGAGGCCTTCGCCATCACTCATGGTCTAGAACAACTGGTCGAGCTACCAACCCGCATCCCTGATGTCAACAACCAGTCTGCCAATACACTAGATCTTTTCCTCACCACCAATCCTGACCCGTATAGAATAGAAGTTTGTGCCCCACTTGGAAACTCTGATCACACCCTCATCTCCACAACATGCTCTTTCCATTTACCATCGAGCTGCACAATACCACCCCGTCTCATGTGGCATTACAATTCGGCCGACTGGGAAGGTCTTCGTATGTTTTTCTCAGCGTTTCCATGGAAGAGAGTTTGTTTCTCTTCAGTAGATCCAACACGATGTGCTGAGACAATTTCTGAAATCATCATGTTGGGGATGCAAACCTACATACCGAATACCGAAAGAAGAACATCATCCGATAAGACCTGGTTTAACAGAAACTGCTCTAGAGCTGTGGCTTCCAAACAGGCAGCATACCATCGATGGCTAAAAAATCCGGGCCCTGAGACCAGAGCAGCATATGTCGAGACTAGAGGCATATGCAAAGAGACAATAGAATGCTCAAAAGATGCCCACAATGCCAAAATAAGATCAAAACTTGCTGAATGTCCTAACGGTCCCGTTCATTTTGGTTTCCTTCCAAACAGGCAGCATACCATTGATGGCTCATTTCCTCCTCTAACCAAAGAAGATGGAACACTAGCAACGACTGCCCAGGAAAAAGCCAATATCTTTGCGCACCTATTTGCTGGAAATTCCACTCTGGATTCATCGGGAAAACAACCCCCGAACGTTACACCTATTGACAGTCACATGCCCGAGATCACCTTTCGCCAACGTACTATCAGAAATATTTTGCTGGGTCTCAACACCAACAAAGCCTGTGGATCTGACGGAATCCCGCCGATTGTTCTCAAGAAATGTGCCCCCGAACTAACACCTGTTCTTTGCAAGTTGTTCAACCACTCTTACAATTTGGGGGTATTTCCGTCCAATTGGAAAATTGCAAGAGTACAGCCAGTCCCTAAAAAAGGCAAAAAGGCCCTACCTAGCAACTACAGACCTATCGCACTGCTATCTATTATTTCAAAGGTCATGGAAAAAGCCATCAACATCGAGCTCATGAAATATCTGGAAGACTCAGGAATTGTCAACGATAGGCAATACGGCTTCCGCCATCAGAGATCAACTGGTGACCTGCTCGCTTACGTCTCACATATATGGCAGCTATCTATTGAAAAGTATGGAGAAACTTTAGCTGTGGCATTAGATATCTCCAAGGCGTTCGATCGAGTTTGGCTCCAGGGACTCCTCGCCAAGCTTCCGTCTTATGGGTTGCCCCCTCAGCTGTGTTCTCTGCTTGCTAGTTTTCTCTCAAACAGGTCTCTCCATGTAGTGGTCGATGGAGTTTCATCTGACACTCTACTCATAAATGCTGGTGTCCCGCAAGGATCCATTCTCGCACCAACACTATTTCTACTTCACATCAACGACCTGTTGAAAGCAACTTCATGTCCAGTACACAGCTTTGCCGATGATAGTACCCTCCATACCGCTTTCTCTTCCAGGGCCCCTATATCAGCCCGTGAAACCAGAAATGAACGAGGAAGAAATGTTAATAATATAAATATGGACTTAGCAACAATTCTCGAATGGGGATCTAATAACTTGGTAGAATTCAATGCAAACAAAACACAAGCATGTCTTTTCTCTAGAAAAGCCGATCTCACTGTGCCTAACATAACTTTGTCAGGAGTAACCATACCACTGAAGTCATTCATATCGATGCTTGGTATTACTATCAGCAATAACCTATCCTGGGAAAATCACGTGAGGTCCATTGCCAAAAGTGCATCCCAAAAACTTGGTTTTTTGTTTCGTGCCAAGAGCTATTTCACCCCCACTCAGCTGCTTATGATCTATAAGGCACAGATCCGACCTGTCCTGGAATACTGTTTCCATATTTGGAGCGCGGCACCTAAACATATCCTGAGGCTATTGGATTCTGTCCAAAAAAGGGCAATTCGTCTCGTCGGTGATGCCTCGCTTACAAACTCGCTCACTTGTCTGGAACACCGTAGAAAAGTTGGCGATTTGTCTCTATTTTATAGATATTTTCATGGGCGATGCTCTTCTGAAATATCAACAATCGTTCCTGCTTTGGCAGTCTCTTCGAGACTAACCCGTCAAGTTCAGTCATCACACCCCTTCGTGGTCACTTTGGAGACCTGCAGAACATCACTTTCCAAAGACTCGTTCATCCAACGAACAGCGAGGCTTTGGAACTCATTGCCTAGGGAGGTGTTCCCCGAGGCATACAACCTCCAGAAATTTAAGAAGAACACCAACTCCTACCTTCTTTCCCTTGGTTCCCACGATGTTCTCTGAACATTACAGGATATCCCTTTTCGTGGGAACCAGAACATAAAAAAAAAAAAAATATATCTAGAGTGGGAACACTGTTCGGTATTACAGAGAAATTCAATCCCTTCGATAATGATTTTTTTCTGTATTCAAAACTTTCGAATAAGTATTTATTACAGTTTTATCGAAAACTCTTAGAGGACTCGATTTTTAAGTTTGCTTGCACTTACATAGATAACCGATATATATATATATATATATATATATATATATATATATATATATATATATATATATACAGTGCTTCTCAAAAGTCCTCTCCCCCCCTCTTATTTTTTGAACGATTATACATAAACAAGTGAAATTTGGAAACTGAATATAAAAGGTTGTATCCCTACCAGTGATGATAGATGACGAAATCGTCAAAGATGACGTCACAAGGCCATTGTGACCAATAATTTTAAATGGAACCCCACGGCAAGCGACACCTCTTTTAAAAGGTATCGAAAAAACCTATTCAATGATACTAATTTTGTTTGTGTTTATGGCAGTTTTGGCAACTCGCTTTTAAAAAACGCAAAGCTGTCATGAATTAAATCAGTTAATACTAAAATTCCAGATTCAAACTCCGCCTCTGGATAGTTGTCAAATAAGCTGACATTTTTGTTAGTCTCCCTAATTCGACATTTTTGTAATTGTCCAAGTTTTTGTACATTTAATAATTTGTGTATTGTTGATCGAACGTTCAACTGTTTTAGCAGCTTTTGGTACTTTTAATATTTTTGTACATTTTAATAATTTGTTAAACTGTTGTGAGCCAAACGTTTAAGTGCTTCAAGAAGCGAAATGGTACATGCTTCAGGTGATAAAGTAGCAGCGATCCTAATTCTTGGTGAAACTGGACAAAATATTCATGCAGCAGAACGCATTTTTAATGAGAGGTTTCCCGATCGCCCCGTTTCGAGGACTTATTTAAGGGAGCTTCTTCGTAAGTTTGAAAAAACGGGTAGTATTAATTTTGCGAAACGATCTGGCAGACCACAAATTTATGATGAGAAAAAAATTTATATACTGGCAGAAGTAATAGTTAATCCTACTTCTTCAACAACTCACGTTGCATCTACCTGTGAAGTCATTCGAAGTACAGTACACAGGGTGTTGCAAAAAATAAATTTCATCCATACAAATTAAAAATGGTTCATCAACTCTCAGACGACGACCCAGACCGAAGACTAGAATTTTGTGAAAATATGGAACTAAAATTAACCAACAGCCAGACTATGTCAAAACAATTTGTTTTAGTGACGAAAGTACTTTCTATCTGAATGGAAATGTAAATACACAGAATGTGAGGTATTGGAGTGACGCAAATCCTCACGTGTTTCGTGAAACACATACCCAATTTCCCCAGAAGGTGAATGTTTGGGCAGGTATCCTGGGAAACCATATCGTTGGGCCTCTTTTTTTAAATACTAATTTAACTGGTGATGTTCATCTGGAGCTGTTGCAAAACGCAATAGAACCGTTAATCCTTGCAATTTTGGAAGATAATCCAGATGAATTCGGCAATTTGGAAATAACATTCCAACAGGATGGTGCTCCTCCACACTATTACGGACTATTACGGTGCAGTAAGACGGTATTTGGATGAGGAGTATCGTGGTAGAGGGATTGGACGACGAGGTTCAACGGAATGGCCAGCTCGATCACTGGACCTCACACCTTTGGATTTTTTTCTGTGGCGGTACCTTAAATCGAAGGTTTACGCCATTGAACCTGACAATATTGACGTTTTAAAACAACGTATTGTTGCAGAATGTGAGGCTGTTTCCGCAGACACATTTGCAAAAGTACGAGAAGAGTTTAAAAATGGGATATTCCACTGTCAGGAAGTGAATAGAGTTCACTTCGAGCAATTTATTTAAGTAGATACTGATTCTTAAATCTGTAATTAATATTATACTGAATAGAATTTAAATTTTAATGTTTACTAATGAGCCATTAAAACTGCCATAAACACAAACAAAATTAGTATCATTGAATAGGTTTTTTCAATACCTTTTAAAAGAGGTGTCGCTTGCCTTAGGGTTCCATTTGAAATTATTGGTCACAATGGCCTTGTGACGTCATCTTTGACAATTTCGTCATCTATCATCACTACTATGGAAGTTTACAACCTTTAATATTCAGTTTCCAAATTTAACTTGTTTATGTATAACCGTTCCAAAAATAAGAGGGGGGGAGAGGACTTTTGAGAAGCACTGTATATATATATATATATATATATATATATATATATATATATATATATATATATATATATATATATATATATATTTATATATATATATATATATATATATATATAGAAATGGCTTTAAAGAGCAGTAATAAAATGGAGACCAACTGGAAATAGCCCAAAATGTTAACACAAAGTGAAAAACGAAATTAAAGAACTGCAACAGAATGATTATTAATAGAATATAATGACGATAGATAGTAGATCGACAGGATATAAGAAGGAGAAGAAGGAGTGGTCTAACCCACCCAAGACAATGTGGCAAAGGGACAGAAACGGCCAAAAATTTATTTTCAGAATGCGAGGCACTAGACCGCAAAAGACAAGCAATATTCGGACAGCCAAGGCTAACGCTAACCCCCGAAGAATACAGTAGCCAATCGGTGAAGAACCTGTACAGACTAGTTCAGGGGACTAGGGTTACGGAGTGGGTGCTGTAAAACAAAATCGGATGGCACAAAAAGCCCAACAGGCTGAGGTGCAGCTGGCGACGAGACCCGTATCTGAGGAAGAAAAAAAACCCACCCAAGAAATGGCGTCAGGAGTGCATTTCAAATAGTTTCAAACTCAACGAAAATGTAAGCTCGATGACAGTTTGCTAAATAATAGATTATCCTTCCATAAAACGAACTCCATACAATGCATAATTTGATTTTCCAGGCTCTGAGAATATGTTGCTTCAGGAATATTCCAGATACGTATCGAAAAGAAGCATTTCTGGAAAGCCCCACGTTGGTGAGATTATTGTCTAAATTTCGCCAATAAAGAAAATACTTTTCTTGGGATTTACGATGCGAATGCCTCCGACTACGCATTGGCACCACACACAAAGTTTTTCAATGGGAACGGAATGCAATAACACATGAAAAACATTTTATGCAGTGTGGTGTTGCAGTTTTCACTTTATGGTGCTTAATATAATAACTGGTCTGTGCATGTATTGTTTGAGACCTGAGAGTGCCGACATATTGAATACGGTTTACGACCCAGACAAACACATTAAATTGCCAACCAAACCAAATTCTTCCATATAATTTCAGGTGTATCCCATGCCAACCCGAATACTGAGACCAACTTTGAATGTTCAAGAATGAACATCTCAAATTCGCTATTCTCTGTGCAGAATAATCCAATGCTGGGATTATGCACATGTATAACGATTTCTCTGAATTAGGCGGCTTACCAAATTCTCATTTTTATTCATGTATACACTTCTTAGAGTCATTGTCTGGGAAATACTGCTTTTGAGTTATTTGTTCTTCTGCACCTTCTTTATGAACCAGACGTTGAATTCATCGACATGGGGGCTAACCGCCATTTTTTACTAATACAAAGCTTTTTTATTCCTGGGTAATATAAGCTATAATTCATTTTGACAAAAATAAAATTTCAGTTCGAAATCTCAATATTTGTAAATTCAGTCGGAAGACTTGTTTATCTACTTGTTTATCTACGTGCGCTAACGAAATGATTGGATAAACATGAAAATACTGGCGACAGTGCTAGATTTCTTGCTTTAATTTCAAACAAAGAAACGCGTTTTTCAGGGTACTTGAAAATTGAACCCTAAAGGGGGTAAGAGGGGGGTTGAAAGTTTGTATAGGAATACCGTTAGATTTCAGGTTGAGATCATAAAAATTGGTATTTGGGTTTTTGGAAAAAACCCCAAAGGGGTGATGGAGGTGGGGTATGGGAGTTCCGTTAGTTTTGAAGTTAGAGTCATGGATATCGGTATTTGGACTCTTTTTTTTCGAATAAAGAAATCCTGAAGGGGGTAAAATGGGGGTTGAAAGTTTGTATAGAAGTACCGTTAGTTTTGAGGTGGGGATCATAAAAATTGGTGTATTTGAGGTCTTGTTAAAATAAAAAAATACATAATTCGGTGTTTTTTTTTTAATCAACCCCTGAAGGGGTGTCATGGAGGTGGGGTATATATATTCGTTCAGTTAGTTTTGAAGTTAGAGTCATGGGCTCTTTCTTTCGAATAAAGAAACAATATTTTTTGGAAATTCAACCCTGAAGGTGGTTTAATGGGGGTTGAAAGTTTGTATAGGGGTACCGTTAGTTTTGAAGTTAGGATCATTAAAATTGGTATTTGGGGTCTTTGTTACAAATAAAAAAAACTTGTTTCAATGTTTTTGAAAATGTAACCCTTTAAGGGGTGAAATGGGGGTACAGGTTTGTATGGGGGTTCCGTTAATTTTGAAGTTAGAATTATGGAAAAAAGCATATAAAATAACTGCGGGCAAAAGCTGGTTGTGAATCAAAATACGTTTTAATATATGTTGACGTGAAAGACAAAAAAAAATGTCAAGATCACGGATAATTGATCATTTTTATTGCATGAAATATCAAAGAAAATTGAAGCATTTATTTTGATAAAGATAAATTTGTTAAGGATTGAAATTGTCATGGACTTTTTTGTAGGTTTGTTCAAGACATACAAAAATACTATCATTACCCTGTTCTTTGGGAAAACCTTCATCCTTCTACACTGAATTAACTTTCTACCAGTTAGAAAATCTTTGGAATCAATTGAATAGTTATAATGTAAAAAAAACTCATAGTATATCTCATCCTTCAATATCATTATATCCACATTCAACGAGTGTGTTGCTCGTGAGGTAGATTAAAACAGTCTTGTTTTTCTAATCTACTTGGGGTTATTATTTCATATACCAACCCAATTTTTAATTTCTTATCAATTATTACAAATTTAATCTAATCAGTGGAGTTTTACTGTTTCTTGAGTAAGTCTTTGTATTTGTCAAACGAAGCTAGTGACACTGAATACTCAAGCATATCTTTAGAACTGTAAAGAACGAATCCTTGGTTAGAATTCAGAGTAACGTTTTGACCCGACGACAGGGATCGATAGAAAAGTTATAACAATAATATTCAATGAACTATTATGTTCTACTTATTATCGGCAGTATATAAAACGCGAGTTTGATTACTCACCTACATCGAATGTAACTAGTTTTGGAATAGTGGTGGCATCATCGCCAGATTCTTCTCGTCTTTGAAGATAGATGTTCATCATTCTTGTGTACTCGTCCAGACTGATATTAATCTGCGAACAAAAATAACTATTACGGATAAGGTGGCAACAACTATAGAGAAGATCCACACTAATCACTTTTATATCGGGTGAATCAGTCAGCAATCATTTTCCGATTTCTGCTCATTAGCAATCTATATAGGTTATATTTTTTCCGATTACTTTTTTGCATTAATGCTGTATGGTAATAAATGAGAACTATCAATATTCCATGAATCCTCTTATGATTGCAAAGTAGTGATCAATGAGTCAACAATTTCGAATGAATCGACAAAAAACTACATGTATAGAACAACCATGTAAATGGAAATATAAATGTCACGTTTTGCAAAGGGAACTTCATCCCTTAAACATTGTTTTCCCAGTAGCAGTAGTTTTGGTGTGCTCGACCTCTATTCTGTGTCGGACGGTAAGTTGATGTTCGTAAATTCGGCTTGTTACTCGTCTGTTAGTTTGTCCTATATATGTCCTGGGAAATTTGGGAGCATGATATTTCATATATTTTTTGGGGCTCATTGGCTATAATATCTTCTAGAGATCTGAGGAAGTTGAAAATTTGATTATTTGCCCTAAATACTGTCCTTACGTCGCGTTTCTCCAAGATTCCACCAGTTGTGTCGGTGACACCTTTGATGTAGGGAAGAAGCCTTGAGAGATTGGGTATCTCACACAGGGCCCATACTTAAGCTTCTTAACTTTCTATTTTTCGGGTTTTCAAAAAACGTTAGGGGATCAATTTCACAGATTTTGAGATGAAAATACCCATGCTCATCGACCTTGAGCAACCAACCTTGCAGCCGTATTGATGCGCCTCTCACTCTGCTAGGTATCATTGTTTTGCTAACTCAATTCAACTGATATGCATTGGTTATTAAAAAACTAATTCCTATTATGTACTTGATCAGGCTGTCTTTTTGCATCATTAGTTTTGTAAGAACCACCCAGTATATTTTTCAATGCTGATTCAACACAGTTCTCTCTAAAAATATATCATGATGAATTTTAGACGTAAATTTTCTCACGTAGACCTGAATATTGAATCATATTAAATTGATAGATATCCCTTTCACCTGGAGCCACATATTACAAATGGTGTGAGCAATCTTCCATTTTTAGGAACCAAGTAATGATGAATGCTCTAGGCAGAATGTTGAAAATTAACCAATTGCTTTCTCAGTCATTTCATTCCATATGTTTTGCAACTGTTATATCTTTAACATTTTCTATGCGGTGCAAGTTTTGTATTGAAGTAAAACAATATTTTTGGAATTACATATAGAATTTGAGAATCAGGCAGCGAGTTACTCGATGACCTTGAATTTATTACAAAAAAGGTTAGTGATAATTTTCTCAAGGGTTCTTCTATATCGAAGATGGGCTGATTAGACATGTCTCTCTCTAGTTTAATGAATGGAAATTATGATAATTAATACATGTACACCCGGTATACTAGATATGCGGGTTCGTTTGTTTATTTACAATCATTTATTGGAGTAACAAATGACTACAAGTTTTTCAGGCATGCTACTACAAGCATTAAACATTAGAATCATCATAAAAACTAGTACGATTAGAAATAATGTGACACGGTTACGTGTAAAATTTATCACCAGAAGGGACCACAGTTGAACAGACTTTGTTTTTTTTGTTAGTAGAAATGTAACTCGTGATTTATTAGCTGGAGCTCATTTTATTGGCATGCGACAATTCAGTACATGTAAAAAAATGTTATACGAAATAAACAAAAAGAAGGATAAATGTAAATTCAATGTTTATTGGCACTGCTATAATAAATGTATAATGTCCGAGGAATATTGCCATCATCAACACCATGCAGTGGTTTCAAAAAATTATAGGCGATTTGAACCATAAGAAAAATCTTGGTGAGAAGAAATCGAGATAAAACATCCCGAACATATGAAAATTTACGAAATGAAGTTACTCATGTGACAAGACCAGCTGTCTTCTGACAGGTATGTAGGGTATTTCAGTGAAATGATGTTATTGAATCCTATTAATAAAATCTATCAATATCATCAATAAATGTTCCAAAATGTGGAATATGATATTGAATTAATAGAAATATCTATACATTTTTTTGTGTCGAAATGCCGTCCTAAAATTCAAAACAATAGGCGGCTGTCACACAGGCACTGCGCCATTTAAAAAAACCTTACGTCATATAATCACAAAAATACTGCTATACAGAAGGGATTAGGAAAACAAAAAAGCATGTTTTCAAATCTATACCTTCGATTTTTCTTCACAAGTTTCGAAGGAAGTACGATCAGAGTTATGAATAATGCTTGGAAATAACTAATCTGAGAAAAGCTTAAATAATAATGGTTATCGTATTCTTTTGGTAACAAAAACTTCAAATGTGCATTCAAAGTAAAATTCATTTAATGTTGAAGAACAGCTGAGTGTCTGATTGTCAACGAAAAAAACATACATTCTCAACTAAAAATCAGCCAATTAATCTCAGAGTCGAGTTATTATGAAATAATTTGCATTTAAATTAATTCAAACTTCCAGTGGAGAGTCCAGTATAATCCAATGATGATTCGACAATTTTTTAAGAGTTTCATTGTACTTAATGTAAGGTATCTAAAGATAGGTAATGCTAGAAACGTTAAGTTCGGGGTCAGTGTGCAATAAATGAGTTAATTCCTAATGACTTGTAATCCTACAAATATTACACCGAAACGTAAAAATAATTCAGTAAACAGTAGTCTAGATATCCTTAGAGAATGATGATATTTGCACCACATCTCAGCTTAGCGAGAAATGAGTGGAAAACTTTTCCATCGTCACTTTCTGTTGAGGTCTATTAATATCAACCACAGCAGACCTTGTCCAGCCCTACCTTTAACAGTTTTTTGCATCACAATTTTCGTGTAATTTATTTTTAAGTTCAATGTGTCTTTTTTCGACTAATAATTAAGGAAAGTTTCAGCTTCACAGGTTAGTTTGTTCATGAGGTTTCGTCATACAACAAATGCCTTTACTTCTTCACTCTTTGCTATTTCAACTAACCCAAAAAATACTCTTGTTGTCCTCCAAGGGAGGTCTAGCAATCGGATCTCTTATCTCATTATTACAGGCTAGGATGGCATAAGTCGTTGATGACGGTAGGTAATACTTTCGGGTTTTAGGCTCTACTTGAGCGCAGTCATAGCATCATTTTATAGCATTACTGTTGTTTTTTTCTACTCCGTCCAATTTGAAAACTCTTTGATTATGTTGTTCGATATTCCAGTAAAGCATTCTGGACCTATGTACTCTTTTCTGGAACCTTGTATTGCCAGGATATCGACTTCCTCATGTTCTTCATAGCCTTCTTGTCCAGATTTTCAGAGCAGAGTTTTTCTGTTCTCACAGCCTAGGCGTTGGAAAGCTTTCATTCACTGTCCTATCAGCTGCTGCAGCCTGTCTGTTATTTCAACATTTCACCTGATCAACAAACTTGAGCCTATACGCAGCCTTCATAGCTTCGATATTCCTAATTCCTCACATTTTTCTTGATATATCCCTTCTATCTAGGTCCATTCCCAAATATTTTTCTGTGTACAGGTTCAGATTCTAAGAGGTTTCATTCGCGAAAATTACATGAACAATTTTAATTTCGCCAAGCTTAATTCTCCTTTTTTCAGTTAGTCCATTCATATATTTTATTTGTTGCCTATTGGAGTTTTCCAGTTACTCATTCAAGGTCTTACCAACAGATATAGAAGCCGTACCGGTGTTTTGCGATTGTTGGAAGTATACAATAGGTGTAGAGTCGATCCTAAAACGCTACTTCCGGGCATTTTCTCTTCAATATCCTGTCGTTTGAATGAGACGTCAAAATTCCAGAGTAATGCTCTGGTAGGAATTTCTTCAGTTTGTATTCTAACCCCTACTACATCAAGGAATATTGTAGAGCAGATTTTTTCCTTTTACAGGGTTTTTTCTATTTTAGACTATGCACTTGATCAATAGCAGAGTGTTTATTTCTGAAACTGACTTGTGTGTTCCGGGAAGAGTTTTTTCTGGCAGTTACGGGATTCAATCTCTTCAATGGATGCTCTCCAAAGATGATACTTATAGTAATTATATAATATGATAGGATTAAATTTCATTTTATGGTTTTCCAGGTTTTGATATCATGATTTTTCTACTTTCCATAAATCCGAAATGATGGAGCGTTTATTATGTAAGTCAATTCAACAAAAGCTATCCTTTTTTGAGTATTTCACCTGTCATGAGGCTTTTCTGGGATGGATATTTTCTTTGATTTTTCTGAGTACCTCCGTTGAGATTACTCCAGGAATTTCTTCGGATCCTTCAAATATGTTGTTAGGCTTTTTTTCTTCGGGATTGTTTTTTGGCTGGGAATTTTTGTCCAAGTGGGAAGCAAATTTTTCTACTTTCCATCCTCTTGTCGAATTGGTGGTGTGTGAACAATTGTAGTTTTATGTTCAGGAGAACTAGTTAACCATTGAGTTCTGATTTGAAATTTTGTCCGTTTGAACTGACATTATATTATACATGCAATTTATCGCATTTTAATATTTTCGTTTGGGTGTAAAGAACATGAAGAAAACAAATCAATATAAACTGAGATGACCGGACCAATGAGCTCTTTCCCGATCTTCTCTCTTAAAAATAGCTTGGATCAATTCATTTTATGTATACATCCAGATTTCAAAATCAAGGATCGTACCCGAGGATTTGGGATTACTCTTCTAGTTGATATTTATTTAATATTGCTCAAGCACAGTTTGTTTTCGAAAATGATTTGATAGATAATCTGAATTCGCGAAAAACATAGTAGTCTCCAAAAAGTTATGCCATTATTTTTTTCAAAATGCTAGCCAAAATGAAGATTTCTCTGAAACAGATGCATTCAATGCAAGCCAACTCCTACTGGCAACAAACTATTTTAATTATATAAAATGGTACAATGCAACAATCGTTTAGTAGTCATGTATGTTATTAAAAGGTGATTCTCAAGTATTTTATGCATCACTTTCCAGATTTGTTGTCAGTTTTATGATGAGTCATAATTTAAAAGTAACAGCAATCATTATAAGTCATAATATAATGATTGTTGTGATAGGACGTTGAAGTTATTTCACATGCTCTCGGCTCCTCCACTCCTTAAAAATGTTACAAGTCGATTTTCACCTCTTTCCAATTATCTGCGCATATAGTTTCCGTGACAATACACTATCATCCATGCTGAACAGATGGCGGACGAGTTTTGTCATTTATAGCCCAATTTGCCTCAATATCGATATATGGAATTTTCGACAAATTTTGTTATTATTTGAGCCTTCAACATGAAAAAAGCTGTCTTTGAGGTTCTTGGAAGTGCATCAAGAAGACAGGGGAAGGAATGGGAATATCTTGCTGTAGTCCTAGATATCTCCGAAGTTCTCGATAGACTTTAGCACCTAGGTCTCACATCTGAACTTCCATCATATGGCCTGCCTTCCCACCTATGCTTTTGACTATCTGTTTTCCTTGCAGGTAGATCGATGGATGTTGTCGTGTAACAATTTTCTTATCAATGCAGGTGTTCCTCAAGGCTCCATTCTGGCACTTTTATTCCTACATATTAACGACCTTCTAAGTGTCACCAATAATCGATCCTGTTAAATCTTTCGCAGACGAATTCAAACTCTTAATCCCCTATGACATTCCAGGAAACTCAACAGACTCGGTAAACCCTTACATTGTTGAGTAGCATCAATTTCCCAGGATTCACTTTTTGGCGCACGTCAAGTTTGAAATTTTGAATAAAAAATTATTAATTAAAACATTACAGGGCAATATTTCACCAAAACTTGAATAGGGGTGTTAATTCAATGATAGCATCATGATAATGTTATTGCTATGAAGAGTGCCATGAGAGGGTGTTGATACTTACCTCATATATTGCACGTTGATTGGTTTATTAGAGGTGGCAACAATGTGTTTGCAGGGTGTTAGCTGAAGCTGAGAACAACTTTCTGGTTGACCCCAACAGGTCGTTAATGTAATCTTTCTAGGCGCTAGGATGGAGCCTTGGAGAATGCCCGCATTGATGGGGAAAGTATCAGATGATACCACTTAATTAACCGTTATATTTTCAAGAAAAATGAAGAACCATGTGGGGAGGGAGACGATACTATAGAAAAGTATGGGGATGAGACCTGGGTGCCAAGATCAATCTGAAGCTTTGGAAAATCCAGAGTTACAGCAAGAGGTTCGTCATGTTTTTAAGTGACGCCTGCCATAAATGTATCACTAGGAAAGTATATCTTAAGTAGATAATAATACCTGAACGTCCAAGGTATCTTACGAGTTTGGTAATGATAACTTGTTTCCTCACTTTATAGGCGGAGAACCCGTGACAGTGAAAGTACCGTCATCGAGGATTCGAAAATGTTTAGTGAAAATTGACCGTAAAATGAGCCCGGTGTGACGAAGCTTTTCTTGCCGAAAGTATTTTTAATTAAATAAATTATTACTGAAAAACAGTAGGTGATGCTCTACCTTTATCACATAAACTGATTTTTATAATCTTATCTTCTTGCTAGCGCAATGGTGAGAGCGTTCGCTATTAAAGCAAAAGATCGTACGTTCGAATCCCGCCATCACCAAACTTTTTTTTTCACCTAAATACACTGCATTATCATGCTCCCTTAAAATAATTATACATCCACAAAGCAATTTTTTGCACACAAAAACACCCTTATAATGGTCTTGGAGCCCGTTACATCGAAAGTACCGTCTTAGAATATTTCGAATCTGCGATGACGGTACTTTCGATGTAACGGGCTCCAAGACCATTATGAGGGTCTTTTTGTGTGCAAAAAAATTCTTCGTGGATGTATTATTATTTTGTGGGTGTGCTTCGAAGGCGAACCGTCTCACCATTGCGCTACCAAGGAGATATGATTATTTAAAATCAGTTTCCGTGATAACGGTAGAGCATTATTGTTTTTCAATAATAATTTATACAACTAAAAATACTTTCAGCAAGAAAAATCTCGTCACACCGGGCTCATTTTATTCGTATGGTATTCTATGGTCAATTTTCACTAAACAATTTCGAATCCGCGATGACGGTACTTTTGATGTCACGGGCTCTGAGCCTATTAGAAATGACAGTTAATAGTGCAACGTACCTGTAATTTTTGAGATGTGCAACCGTCCCTTACCAACAAACGCAAATTGGACCCGCAAAATTAGAATATCGGGTTGAGCAAAGCTTTTATTGTGTGGATATTTTCCACCTTTCATATGACCTTGGTATTTCATTACTATCAGTTAACCAATGTCGCTTCGCCGCTATAAAAACTAATAGTGACTCTGGTGAAGTTTTGATAACTCGGGGGAAAATACCCTGAAGAGAAACTGAATATTTGAACAAGTATGAACTTTTTCATTATTCCAGTCATATTTCAGATGCATGAGGACTCATCACTTTGGGGCAGTGGGCCTTTAGATTTTGGAATGCATATTCTGAGGACTAGCTAACTGTTTTCTAATCTGTAGGGGAACGCCAAGGTTGTACGATAGGTAAAGGCTCAATTGGTATCAAAGCCAGCGATTAGATAGCCCTATACACCCTCTAGTCCACTGCTGTTATTTTTTTCGGCAGCATAACTTTGCTCTTTGGTTGGTCCTCAAAAGTCCTGATAGTGGCTCTCTCACGTGGATTTCTGCCTCTGGGTATTCTAGGCCGTGTGAGTACCTTATCTTTGCTAGCCCTTCAAATTTGCCCATGATTTGTAAGGAAGTCTTCTTCTACGTCTGCCAGAACCTACATGTGGTTTCTTGTACCAAGCCCACATTGCTCATATTTAGTACGCAAACAGTGTCTTGTTAGAAGACCTAATTCCGTTTCAACAGGCTTTCTGTCCTTGTCTAATAGATCTGCCGTTAGTTTAGGTGGCCTCTCAAGGAACCTTTTTGTCTGACTCTGCTCTGAAGTTTCGTTCCACCAGCTTCGAGCCTAGTTTCCTACCGATTTTTTTATGGGCAGAGTCGCAGAGTTGACTTTTTTGGCATTCAGTGCTTTGAGTGTTGTCTGGCTGTCAAATAAAATGACATGATGCACCTACCAATCATATTTATTCTACCTGTTGTTGGATACATGATAGGAAGTTAAATCGAAACCATTGGTGAAAGAAAAATCGGAAATGACACATGAACGAAATTTTGTTCATGTGGATAGAGAAAATGCCCTTACTATTTTTCAGAATCGCGCAATATTTAGTTTTCCATAAATAAATCGTGGTCATTTGTCGAAATATAGCATCTATACTAACCTGAAAAGAAATAACTGAAAATATGTCATCATTTCTCATCCTATAATATGAAAAGAGTAATACGTAAAAAATACATGTGAATGAAAAGGGTATAATTAACTTTCTTTTTAATACATATTACTTTTCAGCGGTATCCAAAGATTCAATGAATTAAAAAAAGTTCTATTGAAAGTTATCGAATAAATTTCCCCGATAGATTATGTATTATTAGTAGGTGTAAATATGCATATTTGCGATGAAATACAGTTTATTATGTTTATTTCAAAACTAATAACCAAATTGGCTTCATTAGCATTACCCGATGACTGGTTGAATGTGTTAGAAGTCGGAATGTATTTTTTATTGATACATCTTGCTGGAGAAAAATATATCGGTACTTCCATTAACTTTTATTTATCGTTCTGTATTACAACTGGTTTGATATTTGAATAAAAAAGTAAGGCGAAGATTTCAATGGTCTTATTGTGTCTCTATGGAGGACTTCAACCTAGAATTTGATGTTGCGACTATTGAATTTATGTTTATGCGTTCCTTCAGCAACTGAGGATACCCGTTTATCTCTCATTAGTAATCGTTGTTATGTTGAAGCAGTTGTTTTGTTTGCCATCCCTCTGAGAGAAATCTTACAACCCTGTTCTGTTTTGATGTATGACGTCATTGTAAAATTATAGTAAATATGCTAGGGGTTCTTAAACAATAATATTATATTTTATTAACAGGACTGAGTAGTGATACACGAACAAATTTGTTTTATAATATTCTACATATCGGTCAAAAGGTAGAATTCAAGTTATAATCTTGTCATATGCGTAACGCAATCACATCCTGCAGATCCATTCTATCAGTAAAAATGTAAAATCGCTTAAAAAATAATAATAATGTATGTCTACAATCGAGTCTGTAAGAGATTACAATTTGGTTTTGAAGTTTCGGAGTGAAAGCTATTTTATTGAATTTGGGAGTCAATTATACACAAAAGGAGCCGCGATATAAGGATGTATTATATAGTGGTGTGGAGAGTTGTGTTTTGAATCTTAGATTCAAGTTATTTTATGAAAGAGAACACATGCATGAAATATCCGTCGGGTCTCCATATTCAGCCTTTTCAAATTCCTCATATCATGAGTTCTGCAAAGTCTAAAGCATTCTACCGTCATTTAAGGTATACGGTATTTGCATAATTGGTATGAGACAAAACCATAGCATCACGTAAAATTCATTTTGATTGTTTATTCAAAAACTCCCTGAGTATCCTCGTTTCAGAAACATTGGACGAAAATCTGGGAGATCCAAGATCATGGATAACTAAATCATTTTCACATTTTTTCTCATTGATGTGAGGCCAAATAGCATAACTACAGTCTTCGAACGATTTATCATAAGACAGAAATTTTTAGAGGGGACGAGTAATCAATTGTTGACACGCTAATATCAGTGAACATTCAGGAAAATGTAAATTTAGGTATCGTCAGCATAACTATGAATTTTAGTATCTTGTAAGAATGGCACACAATATACTGATAGAGTGAAGGTCACTGAAATTTTAGTGATCATTAATTTTTGCTAAGGGAATAACGCGGGATTGTTTCCAAATTGAAATCCATCGATACACTCATATAGTATGCGATTCATATATGGTAAGATATGTGAAGTAGAATTCAAAATCATTTTGATGCTATACTATGGGATCTAACAGCACTCAGTCATATAGAAAGTATTACTTCACAGATTTTCTGTTCGTTATCATCTGGAAATGGAAGTTTGAGTCCATGTTGGAGAAAAAAGACAGAAGATCTGGTATTTAGTTGAAGCTATTATTGCAATAAACAATATTTATCTTTAATGGGATTTCTAAAATCTTCTAGAATTAGGTTTTTCGAATTTTTGTTGTGCAAATCTATAGAAAGTTATTTCCATAAATTATTGCGATTGTTGTGCCGAAATTCCAGATATGCATGTTTTTTTCCAAGATTTTCGCAAATTCTGATTCTATCTTAGATTTTTCTCACTGTCTGACAAATGATAGCAACACATTCCAAGAGCTTAGGAAATTGTCAAGAACAAAAGGAAATGAAGACATTTGAATTAGAACAGAAAATAAAGAATATTTACAATAAAGCTCACGCAGCTCCTGAAGCTAAGTATACAGTGATACAGTGCGGCTTTTTATAGTTTTTTTTCAACTATGGTTGTTCTACACAATCACAATTGCTAGTGCAGCTTTTCATAGTCCCCCCTCCCTGTTAACTTTTGAACAGTTCGACATAGAACAACGACATAGAACAACGGGACCAAAATTATTTTGAACCATATCATCGATACTACTCTTTGAAATAGAAGAGATCGTAATTGCTCGATAGATGGCGCGGAGAGGTATATCAACTTGAATATTTCAAATAGCATGGAGGGTCAAGTGGCACATCGTTGAAAAAAGAATTCAATTCTCTTTTTATTCATCAATTTTATTTTTATTTTGTCGATTTGTTTTTTCACAATATGCATTTTAAATTTGGTTATTCTTGACATTTCAAATGCATATTGTGAAAAAACGTATTGACGAAATTCAAAGCAAACTAGATAGTTGAAAAGAGAATTGAGTTATCTTTCCAACGATGTGCCACTTGACCCCCCCATGCTTTCAAATTTTTAAGTTGATGTGCCCCTTCGTGTCATCTATCGAGCAATCACAATGTCTTTCATTTCGAAAAGTAGTATCGGTGATATCATTCAAAATGGTTTGTGTCCCATTGTTCTACAACGAACCGTTCAAAAGTTAACAGGGGGGGGGGCTATAAAAAGCCGTACTGTATTAATGGTACACAAGGCTTCACGAGCCCTTTGGTGGCATTACTACTAGATTTAAAAGTGTATATCATATACTATTTGTCCTCATTAGGCGCCAGCCATAGCTTGTCAATAAAAAACAAATTTTGTATCGCTTTAAAGTAGCACTCATTATTTGAAATGGTCATATAAACCGGTCTATCGGCGAATAACATCTTTTTAATGTTTTGAAATATATATATGTAAACATTTTGAAATGCCGTGACGGTATATGAATCTGTCTGAATTTCTTGTACACCGTTTGCACGAGACATCTCACTGATGACATTGAAATTGAATGTTAATGTACATTAATGTGATGGAAGACCCGTTCTGAAGCCAGGTGTTTGTGAAAATATAAGGAGTAATGTATTAATTAAAAAGTAGTCACATTTTTTCGTTTTCTCTGATGTTACAAGGTGGTTGAACGAGGTTGATTGACTCACATATGTCGAAAATTTCAGCATCTTTCTGGGTGATTAATGTAAAACAATCTGAAGCGATGCTGTTTCTGCCGCAAATAACATATGTCGTTTGGCAATATACCAAAACTGGTCTGGAACTAGTTTGTTCTAATTTGTATTTATATATATATATATATATATATATATATATATATATATATATATATATATATATATATATATATATATATATATATATATATATATATATATATTCTAATATGTATCTTATATTAGAAAAATACCCAGCTTTGTTTCAATACAAAACCCAAACCAACGCTCCGGCGGAGGCGCAACTAACTCTTATTTAGTAGCCTGGTTGGCGCTGGTATAGCGTCATCTACTTAGACTTCTCGAAGGCCTTCGACAAAGTACCCAAAAACAAACTACTATCCAAACTCGAACGCATCGGAATCCGTGGCACCTTACTGAAATGGATCGAAGCCTTCCTATCAGGAAGGAAGTACAAGGTCAAAGTTGACTCCTCCTTCTCCAATTGGCATGCTGTCCTATCCGGCGTCCCGCAAGGATCCGTCCTTGAGCCTCTTTTATTTATAATGTATACAGCCTATCTACCATTAGTGCTAAAATCCCCCTATGCCATGTATGCGGACGATAGCAAAATATTCAACAACGGCAGAATGGATCATGCCGCTTTACGAACCGACCTAGAAGCAATAGAGAAATGGAGTCAGGATTGGTCAATCCCGCTAAATGAAGGTAAATGTGCTGTTCTGCATCTTGGTAATAACAACCCCAAATACACCTATCTCACGTCAAAGGGCCCGGTGGCATCAGTGAATAAGCAAGTTGATCTTGGTATCGAAATCATCAGTAAGCTAATCTGGTCCGAACACATCACGTCATTCACCAAAAAGGCCAACCAACAACTCTATCTGATAAGGAGATGTTTCCCAACCGCTTTTCCTAAGCCTTTACAAGTCCTATATTCGCCCGTTGCTAGAATACGGTGTCTCAATCTGGAACCCCTTTCTACAAAAAAACATTGCACTGATCGAGAGAGTTCAAAGATCTGCAACCAGAATGATCGAAGACATGAAGGACTGCCCACACGAAGACCGCCTCGGACTCCCCAAGCTTCCGCAATTAACTGAACGACGGCGAAGAGGTGATCACATACAAACCTACCGTATGCTTCTTCACTCCTTCAGCGTAAACATGGCGAACCTCTTCTGTCTCAATAACGACACCCGTCTGTGCAGCCACAGTCTCAAACTGAAACGAGAAAACTTCCAACAAGTACACGTCTACACTTCCTACCCAACCGAGTATCCTACGGATGGAACTCTCTCCCTGAAAAAATTGTGAGTACCCCTAGTATCGACTCCTTCAAGAACAGATACGACGAATACTGTGAAGTGTCTCTGTGAACCTTCATTTTAGTTCTATAGAACTTGTATTTTTACCATTGGGCAAAATATGATTCTTCCTCTGCCCTAATTGTAATGTTCAATAATAATAATTAATAATTCAGTTATTGACTCAAAAATCTCCTTGCTGAGGCTGACTGTTTTTTCATCGTTTCCGGTTGGAGCTAGCCTAAAGCATGCCTGGGGTATCTCGCAATGTGTTGTTCTCAAGGATTCTTTCTCTTTATTGAGCTTCTTCTGGAAATACGAGTTTCCCAGGCCGCAGAATGACTGACAACTTCCACATTCTCTCCAATAGACGTTTCCTCATTTAATACCGAGTTCTCAATCTGATTGATGTGTGTTCTTTCTTATCCGTGTAAAACCTGATTTGCTGAATCAAATAAGAAAATGATTATGTTCAATTTTGAATAAATCAATGCGAGTGTGCCTCAAGGTAGCGTCCTGGGTCCTATGCTCTACCTATTCCATGATTAGACAATTCAAAAGCGCCACACGAGACTACTTGCAATTTATATATCAGAAAAATATACGTGAACACTTGTCGAGCTTAGGGTGAAATACAAACAACACCGTTGTCTTGGCACGTGTTACATAGTTAACGTAGTCCAAGAGTGCCCCTTTAAACGATAAACCAGACCAACTGGATGATCTCAGTGCAACTGATTATATTTTCAACTGAAATGTTTATTTCAAGTTGTTTGTTATATTTATATAACGAGTTTCATTTTGATGTTTCACAGCCATTCGCTAAACAAATAAATACCATAATTAAGTGGAATATTATTTTCATTGGCATCCATTAACATTGTCATCAGGCGTGTTAACGCATCATCTGTCACTAATGCGTGTTAACACGAGTCAGAAATTGTTTTTCGGTGATACCGAGTGTTGAAACGTGATAACACGTTCAGCCAGCATACTGTACAGGATACCTAAGGCCGTGTTCTCACCAAAAGCAACTGGCGACCTCAACGCAATTGCAACGTAATAGCGTAACGCGGTTCGGGTCTAATGTTTGAATACACGTATTTCCACCTACCAAAAGGCAACTAATCCGCATCGCAACCAGTTGCCCATTGGTTGCAGTCAACAGTTGCCAAGAACTGCTGTTGCCATTGTTGAAACACATCACACATGTTTATATGAAATTTTCGGTAAGTATGTTTTCTTTTTACGCTTTTTCACTAGCAAGTATGCAGCGGATATATTTTCATCTGACGAAGACGACATTTTGTTCACGACTACCGAAACAAGAGACTTTAGTTGATTTCAGTAAGTACACAAGAGCAACTCAACTGAAGTTGCCGTTGCCCGTTGCTTTGGTGAGAACATAGATACATTACGCAAACGAAACGTGCTAATACGTTAGTCTTTTCGAAGACGTCTATCTGGTTTATTGATGATAAAAAAATACGGTTCATGAATTTTGTATCCCATGGCGTTAGATATATCCAAACTATGTATATTTGACAAAATCTTAGGTCAGATTATATGAATATGTTTCACCCAGTACATAACGAAGTGTATTCCTATTGGACAAAGAAAACTGCTTCTTCAATTACGAGAAAAAATGATCTGCATAATTTTGGGAAAAAAACATGCATTTGGTGAAACAATTTCTGGACTAAATTAAATTAATGTGGTAAAGTGGTTAAATGCCAATTCATTTCAATAATTTTCTGGAGGCGTCAAAGCGCGATTCCTACTTTAAATTTTTGTGGTTTGAAGGTAATTGAATGCAATCCAACATCAAAACCAAATTGTTAAATTAACAACACCTATAACTTTATTTATGACTAATACAAAATTGTTTTCGGGAAATTCTGTCAGCGCACTATTCCGAAATGAAAATTGCTTAAATGCATTCGTTATTAGATCTGATAACTGGAGTTGTTCTTGGAAAAACCCTCGAAATGTATTGTAGTATGACTAATGAACTAGTTATTTTTCGATCAAGCCATCCTATGTAGCTCATCATATCGGTACCGATTCCAAATTAAAGCAATATAGATAGATATATTGTAAATGTAAAAACTATATTGAACCAATATGGGTGAACATTGGAACGATATTTCAATCATAATAATCAACCCTAAATATATATTTTCAACTACAACATTGCAGTTATATTGAAGAAGTGGCAACAATAACGAGAAAAAACATATATGTCAATATTATTTCACCAATATTGGCAACATATTTATATTTTGATTGCAAAACATAATATCAATATTGGCATTTCAATATTTGTTCAATGTTCAATCGAGGTGGTTTTCAATTTTGATAGCGATAGCATATTGGTCGATCAGCGTTCCAACAATTTTTGGGAATAGATATTTATCGATTCGATTTTATGATTTTTATTATCTAGCTACTGAATTCAATATTTTAATTTGATATTGATATTTCAATATTCGCCCCAAATCGTTTGGAAAGCAATATTGCATCATCAATTTTGATAGTATATTGATTAAATAAATTGCCAATTATATTCGAGACGTCATATTTACTTTGGCTAAAACATATAATACAGAAAATCTATATAAAATTTGCAAGAATAACGAACGTAGAAAAATTCTATCAGCTGTTTGATATTCGTTATCATATTTTCTCTTGATTTCACCCCTCTAAATTCACAATAGTGTATTCCAATAGATTTTTGTATGGTGAAAGTTTGATCTAATTCTACCGCAGGTTCATGTCATAAAAAGCATTTTTAAAGAATGGTAAGAGTCTCAAGAATAATTCTCAATATATCTTCTTCTCTTACTGACGTTATTCGTTTCGTCTGGAACTGATCCGGCAAAACAACACAAATGAGAATGTATGTATGTATGTGGCTAAGGGTGATAAATACACTCCGACCTATGAGATTTATCGTGTCTTCTACTACTATTCTTCTTAGGATGTTCATGATGTGGGAGAGCTTCAAGTTGAGTAAATTTCTCTCTTGCGAATGAGATAGTCGCTCCCAGGTGAGGTGACCTTAGAGTGGCGCAATGCTATGGCAGAATCTGCATTCTGCTTCTGCTAATCCCAGTTTCCTCAGGCGTTCTTTCAGTCGGCAGAATCTGCATCCTGATTCCTCTGCTAATCCAAGTTTTCTCAGGCGTTCTTTCAGTCGGCAGTTGCCTGTTAGGATTCGTCTTAGTATGTGGGGTTTGTTTTTGCTTAGAGTGATGTATTCTCTTAGCTTTTCTCACCCCTTGTAGATCTTCCCAACATTTGGAATTTTTGTGATTTATTAATTTTTTTTGTTTTTCTAATATTGTATTATTGTTGATCCCGAAAAAGGGTTCAGGTCCCAAGAATGACGTGTCAGCCCATTTTTTGCTATTTTCCTTCAATGTGCTCCGGACTTCTTTCGTCAATAACAATGGACTGTTGAAGAATTAGCTATTTGAATATCATCGTGATCGTTCAAACTTATAAAACACTCCACAATAATAGAACGACGATCGCAATTCCCCATGCATCGCTTGGTCATCTATCAAGGCGGAAATAATTTCTCAGGTTTTCTTAGCCCTTTGTCGTTAACAAACGAACTCACCCAGTGCCTGGGCTTATCTCGTGTTTCCTTTTGATGTCCAAGTGGTTAAGTGATTGAATTATATAAAAATTCATAACTCATAATAAACAAATCGTCAGAAAATGCCATGATTTTAGAGCCTGACAACAGAAAACCACAATTTATTTTCAGTCCGTTTTGTGGAAATAGAGTTTCAGTTTTGTTTGTTTTTGGCTATATCTTACGAGCTTTAGATCATAGATAATATACCTGTAGAGCGCATTTTGATTGTGGACATAGGCCGATATTGCATATCTTGAACATACTGACACAAATGCCTAATGGTCTGAGGTGCTTTTTGGCAGGCCCAGGATCTACTGCCAGAAACCTCTATACCCATCACTCAGCTAAGGTGGAACTTGGGTGCTCCTAGCAATAACTGGGATTTATTACCATTATTATCATAATTCCACTCTACTGAAGGAATTTTCTGAATTCTTTGTCTGGGAGGTCTTTTCCGACAGTTACAGCCTCAAAAAGCAACATAACGGGAGTGAGTCATACTTTTCGCGTGATCATTGGCACGAAACAATTGACGCAAATATAAAATATCCGCATGTGTAATTGATTGTTTCTAAAGAGAGACGGATGAGAGTTGAATTAGTCAGACAAAAAAATAAATCCCAGTTCTCGGAAAATAAATCAATGAAGGTGGGTGGGATCAATTTTTCAAGATCATTTCGTCCGGTACAGTTAGACAGTCATCTAAACAATAACGTGTCTTTACTTTCCAATGACTTGTTAAAGTGATTGGGTTTTAACAAAATATACGATTACTAGTTTATGAATAATATATCATTTCGAAATCTTGAAGTTTTAGCCCAGTTTAATTCGAAAAGTAGTCTCATACTTTCTTTTAGCCAGGAGTAGATGTATTTCAAGTCGTGATAGAGAAACAATTTCCTGGAATAATTTGAAAACGTGTGATATTCGGTAACGAACTTTCACACAAATAATTATAAATAAAATAGTCACAAAGAATAAACCTGATTTTCCGAATGACAATCACTGGAATCAAAATTACAAAGTCCATGCTGGCTATTTGATATTCTTGCAATAATTATGAAACACTCAATGATGTACTCAAAAAAAAAACAAGTATTATTTATTAGAAATTTTTCGTTTTTTCACGTTTGAATATTTATATTGCGCTTGAGATTTCATAAATTCAGTTAAATTGGGTAAACTTTTCTATTTTGTTAAATTGGGTAAACGTTTCTCTTCCGCTCTTGTGTTTGAGATTTTTTCAATTCACGTTGCCTTTGTTCTCCATCTTTTTCTTTTTCCTGACACCCGAGTTGTCTTTGTTATATGGTTTTATCTTGCGTTTCTCTCTTATTTAAACATTTCAAATTCTATCTCTTACCCTTTTTTTTTGGAAACACCCACGATTCGCAGCCATTTGTGAGAATAGGTCTGTCGATTGATTTACATTCTTAAATTTTTGGTTCTTTAGAAATTTCTCTTCTGTTATAGTGATAAGTTCTAGTTGTCTGTATCCAATGTGGATTTTGTTCTCTGTTGTTTTATTTATTTCATCCATATAATCGTACTCTAACTCTAGCTAGTTTGCCGCTACCTTTTTCATTCCGTAGACTTCACCAAATTTTTGTTCGGACTTCAAACGCCCTGTCTGAGAAAGCTAGATAAACCTTGGGAAAGGAGAAACCTTTTTCGATCTTGTAAAATTTATTTATATTATTTATTTCATTGTAAATGCGTGATCTTTCGTGCTTCTGTCTTTTCGCAACCCATTTGGCGTTTCTGTCAATGATGGTTCTATTTTCGTACGTATTTCCTTTTCTGTTATTTTTTCGAATATTTCATTGCTGTACTTAATAGAGTAATTCGTATGTAGTTGTTGCAGTTTTTATTGTCTCTTTTTTGTGAAGTGGTAGTATGCAACCCATTTTCCAGTCTTCCGGTATCTTTTCCTATATCCAAATCCTTATTTAAAATTTCTAGCATCCATAGGGTAGTTTTTTCTCCCATATTCTCCCATCTTTGTTGTGACTTCATGATTCTCCTTTCGTTATAAGATGTTCATTCCGTTCAACCTCTTCTTGCTCGTGTATATCTTGATCTTCTTATTGTCGCTAGTGTTTTAACTGTATTGGGCAGTTTTTGAAAATATCCTCTCCATTCTCCATAATTTACCTTTCCTGTTTGCTTCATTCTCAATTGCTATATTTATACTTCTTTAGTGCCTTTAAGATCCTTTGGTACTCTATAAAAGAGCTTCTGATTAGTTCTATTGTCCGTTTATAATTTATCCCCGAATGATTTCAATGTTTTTCGTTTAGACGACATTAGCGAATTTCTCACTTTTCTTTCTCCTCGTTTTTTCTGCGAAGTATACTTGCCATTTCTTTTTCGTAATCTTCACTTGTGTTTTTATTTCTTTTGTCCGCCATGCTGTTTAATATTAATTATTATTTTGCCTCCCTTTTCATACCACAAACATCTCGTGCTGCCTCGAACATAGTAGTTTTGAATAGATTTCCTCTAGGTCCATGTCTTCTGGGGTACCTTGGAGATTTTATAATTTATCGTTTATCATTTTCCATATTTATTTCCTATTGCTTAATTCTTTAATTTGTAGGTGCCGAATCCGAAATTCAAAATTGAAGAATGTCCGGACAAGAATCCCCAATTTCAGCTATATCTCCCATCGAATCGATGAAATATTTCTCGGAAATCTTGCTTTGATTCATTGAAGTGGTGATATTATTAGAGCGGGAAATATAAACAGCTGACATAATGTATTATCCATGTATATTCCTGTTTCGTAACAGCAGTGAGTAAAAATACTCTCAATGAAATATCGGATGAATAATTGGGATAGAACTCATAAGACAGGTTATAAAGCATTAAATAGTTCATCTCGAAGATTACAAACATGCAGTGGTGTACCTCAAAAGTTTCTGGGAAATAAACACATAGGTTGTGATAGTGCTGTATGTTCTATCGGCCTATGCTATTGATAAACTATTTCCTGGGAGAATAGTTTTCCTCAATTACAATATTGGGTATTTCTGATCATTGAATAAATATTCACAAATTCCCAGAATGTGCATGCTACTTTTATGAATACATGAGACTGGAGCAAAATTAATATGATTATTGAACATTTTTTATAAAAATCTTTGAATTTTGTTTGTTTTGATTCCAGCATTCTGGTCAATTAATGAGATTATAATCTTGATCATCAAGCTACGTAGGAAGTGAAATAGACGAAATGAATATCTACGTTTTTGGCTTTTGCTTGTAGCTAATGAATTTCTTCGCAGAATGTTATGACCTGAATGCCTTCATATAATATTTGAATAACAGTGAACACATAACATAACGAAATACTAGGTACACCAGAATGAAAGAAAGAGCAAGGGGGTAGAGGGGGGAATGATACAACCAACAACATTTGACTATCATTTCATGCCCCAGAAAAAGAAATTAAGCTTATGCTTATGATATGATAACAAGATTGCAGGGACAGCACATACCCTATGAAGTTTATGAAAGAAATCATAAATTCTAGAGTGGTGACTTAATAACACTCCATTCCAAGATTCGCTTCCAAAATACTTTATTTCAACGATATCTAAAAAGTTTCATCCAATACACGTTTCAGGCGTATATACATCATCAGTCGTATACATTACACAACTGGATACACAAAATGGCGCGACAACTCATTTGGGACGGAACCCTCGATTATTATCACCGATTACGAATCCATACTTGGTGTCTAATGCCAGAATTCCAGGGTAGGCTTCGCTTGACAAATGATAATTCACTATGAATGTGTGACATAATTTTTTAAACTTTTTCCAACATTGCAAAATACCGTACCGGTTCCGTCTATTTTTCCTAAAATTCTAGATGGTAAGTTTCCAATATTAAATTATACTATTCTAATTCACTATCACCATCAGTTTCAGAGCCAAGAGCATTTTCATTAATTATAATTTTCTGTAAACTAGAACATCCTGCATGTATAGTTTCTAAATTTTTATTACAAAATCGATTACGTTTTTTCACTAATATTCTTGAATTACTGCTGGATTGGTTTTACAACACTTTCAGCATATTTAGGGGAAAGTATAATCTTTTTTTTTTGCTTTGCATATCAATTGGGGCAACAATAATTGTATTGGGTTTAGTAAACAATAATACGTGGGATACGGAAGACGGTATGTCCATTTTTAAGTGCCGTTTGATCAACGAACTATTATTTTGGTATTCAAGGTGAGGTTTTGTATAGTGTTACTCGTTGTATAGATCTTCTGCTTTCAAAAATTATTGAATAGGGAGCCTCATTGGAATATTCGGTCGGGATTTTTCTAATCTGTCTAGAATGATACGACTCGTTATCTAATATACTGTTCAGCTTTATTTTTGGTAACAGTGTTTCTTTAAACCAGGAATCAAATAGTTTGCTGATAGTCCTGATGGTAGGATGAAATAAGCTATAACAAAAACAAGAATATTGTTACGGAATTAGTAGAGGCCGCCCTGTTCATCTCGCACGTGCTACACAAATGCAACCGTCGGGAATTTCCGCTGACATCATAGGATCATCGAGATATTGCCAGATGACTCCGGAAATGGTATTCACGGATTATGTTTTATATATGTAAGCGAATCGCCCGCGACAGATGAACAGTTTTATTCATTGGTGTTATTGGAGGGACTCATTCGAAGTAGTACAGCGCGGTTGTCATTATTTAAGTATCAGAATGCATTATTGTATTGTGTTTTTCAAAGTGGAATAAACGTACAGTAATCATCCGAGTATTGTTTTAATAAATAAAAACGAACCCAACAATATTAATTTGAAGGTAATTGATGAAAATGATGGTGAATCAAAAGAGTTATCAGTTAGTTTTGCTTCTATTTTCTCACATTGTTAAAAAAATGAATGAAAAGTTTCGTGAATTTTTTTATCTTATGTATTATGAGAGAATTGCCTATTTCTTCCCCTCGACAACATGGATTTCGCAGAGGAAGATCAACGGTGCCGCTTGTGAATTATGCAATTCCTGTAATATCAATGCAGGCAAACATTTCGGTGGCACTCTGATATTTCGTGTTAATTTTATTTTAGATAGACTCGATAGAAATGGAATTTGAGAAAAATTATCGATTTATTGAAAAGTCATACCTCGGTGAAGGAAATGCCTACGTACAATTAAACAATGAATGTTATGGATATTGGAGTTCTGCAGGGGTCAGTGCTTAGACCACTACTTTTCCTACTGTGTACCATGTCACAAATTAATTGCTCCCAATGTTCGCAGATTATTCCTCAGTAGTGGTCTAAGCTTGGACTCTAGAGGAATTGGAAAATGATGTGATAAATTCTTTAAAAAATTGGTGTAGTACCAACAATTTGATACTCAATATCGAAAAAACAAATATTCTTCAAATCAAGTGAATGCTTGCTTAGTTTCAATAAAATTTTCAGATCGAAATATATCATAGGACAATCGCATACACTCGACTCCAGATGTTATGCAATATACTGTTACGAAACTGGGATTCGTCTTTATCAAAATGTATTATTCTATGTTTATTTACAATTTACGAAAACAACACAATAATGCACTCTGACAATTGAATTAATCAATCCAAATTCACTGTCCAAATACTGCACACGTCATTGTAATCACCTCGATTCATTCAAAGAACTTGATAACTCGATTGAATGAATCCACGCGACGTGCAGCTGTTAATACAGTCAACAGACAACTTCATAATTTACTATACTGCCACTTCGGGAATTTTCTCGAACTTCTTGGAATTCGCTATTCTTCGGCGTGACGTCAACCAGTCGACCTCGCTACATTCTTGGGATTGATCAGATATAAACAACAGGCAGTAGCGAAGTTGATTCGTAACAATACAGTCATCTCTCATACATCATTCTATTAACTCTGAAAGAATATTTGTTTGCCAGGAACGAATTCTGAGGCTCAATATGAAATTCGGAGTTAGTTCAAAGTCCATATTTATTCAAAACAAAATATTGACATTTCCTTGCATTTATATCTACAGAAATCTGATTTACGTAGAAGATGACTTGCATACATTCAAAAGAAACAATTTTTTTTTTCACAATTATTCAATAATAAATGCTGATGCACTGAATGTAACCCAGCACAGATTGACAAATTTTTTTAGAAGTCTGGGATATGTTGGAGTCAAATTATTCAACAAACTCACCGTCAATATACAGAACTTCGGGAGGCAGAGGAAATACATTGCAAAAAACTCTCGAAAAGGTCTACTACTCTGAGATAGAATTCCCCAAAAGACCGCTAGACTATTTCTTTCGTGATATCGATTTTATCGTTAATTTATATTTATGTAAGCATTTGACGTGTATATCCATCTTCTCGCAGATACTAATGAATAATTAGAATTTCATTTTTTTTAGAGGGGTTAGGGGGGATTATACTTTAGTTTCATTTCCAAGGCACTCTATGGTTTTTTTTCTTTGTCAAAAAAGACAAAAGTTTATTAGGCAATTTTTGTTTTGAAATTTGACTACACTACTAGATTCGTAGTCGTTATAAATGAAAACCATCGAAATTTCATAAAAAAATATTGGTTAACAACAAAGTTACAACAACTTTGATTTTGGAAACAAAGTATTTGATTATAATCTTTATTTAGATTATAGACATATTTAAAATCTGGCAACACTGCCGATACAAAGAAGAACACCAGTGAATTTATACAGATAAAATCCGAAGTCAATAGCTCATTCCGTTCTACAGTTATAACTGAAAGTATGGTAGTGTGAGCGATTTGTGGTGTACTAAATCACAGCCTACTATTGATTTAGTACAATACCTATGCCTAATGTATTAGTTCAGCTTTCCTCAAATTATTGATACTTTCTCTAAAAGCTTGTTTTAGTTGAGTTTTGCAGAATTTAAAAGGAAAATTTGTTGTCCTGCTTTCTGTTTTATTATTGAATAAATAATTTTGATACTTTAAAACTTAATTCGGTTCATTTCGTTTTTATAGGCTATTGAAAACTGCATAACTTGAGAATGAATTTTTAATTTTATGTTATTTTCGAATACACTTATAACTTTAACTTAAATAAATGATTTTAGGGGAATATAATTTACAAATCCAGTGGCGTAGTCAGATTTTTATTACAAAATCGCTTCTACCACAAATCGCTCACATTACCATACTTTCAGGAGTTATAACTGTAGAACGGAATGAGCTATTGACTTCGGATTTTCGCTGTACAAATTCACTGGTGTTCTACTTTGTATCGGCAGTGTTGCCAGATTACAAATATGTCTATAATCTAAATAAAAATTATAATCAAATACTTTGTTTCCAAAATTAAAGTTGTTGTAACTTCGTTGTTAACCGATATTTTTTTATGAAATTCTCATGGTTTCCATTTATAACAACTATGAATCCAGTGGTGTAGTCAAATTTCATAACAAAAATTGCCTAATAAACTTTTGCCGTTTTTGACGAAGAAAAAAAACCATAGAGTGCCTTGGAAATGAAACTAAAGTTATGAAAATTTGTGTCAAGATACAGTTTTTGATGCTTAATTTTAATTTTATTTTTTTGAGGATGACTGAGAAATGCGTATTCTACAGGGGTGGTTCCATTTTAAATGGGTCACACTGTATATATATATATATATATATATATATATATATATATATATATAATATTGTTAGCTGTTACTCGCGGTTTTGCTTGCATGCACCCGATAATTGGGAATACTTTCTTAAATCACGCCTCTGATGTGAGCCAAACATAATTTCTCTCCAAACCTACCCAAAATACATATATAATGAATACATATTTCATTATAGACTATGGTACACATGTTAAAATTATATTAAAAAAACCGCGTGTAATGACATAAGCTGGGAGTACTTCCACGTAGTGAAGGCGGTCACAGTAATATTACTGGCTAAAATCACGCTCTAGAAAGTATGAAATAAAAAGTAAGTTCAAAAACTAAAACCTGAGTACTGAAGAATCATGCTTTAAAAATTAAGAAACAAGAAAATATTCTCATCTGAAATTGTTATGTACAGACTATTCAATATTTATCGTCTATTACATGAACAACTTACACGTAATATATTTTAATGTATTTATTACTCATTCATAGTGATGTTCAGAGGATAGCCGTGGTCATATGCCACTTTGCCCTAAAGCTTATGATCGCTTACTATGTTAGAATGTATTGTTTCGTTAGGGTAGGTGGCATAGCACCTAGAATGTATCAAATTCTACCAGAAAACCTAACAAAAATTCAAAATATCCAGCAATTCAAGAAAAAACTCAATGGATTCATCTCAAACTATCCAAGACATGAACTCATCAAAATGATAGATATGCAGCTTTAAAAATCATTTTCTAAATCATTTTTTAAATTTATCCTAGTTTTATCCTAGTTTTAACCTAGTTTTAAATGTACATTTTAATCAACTTTCATTTATACATCTTATCTACATATTTTATTCATATTTTTTATCTATACACATTTTGCATATATATTTTATCTATACATTTCATCTACACTTTTTATCTTTACACAACTCACTATTTTATTTTTAATTTTTTTTTTAAAATTTTACTACAATTATTATATGTTCCATTTATTTTGTTTTTTATAATAAAAAATTTTATTTTTTATATATATATATATATATATATATATATATATATATATAAGAAATTGAGGTTTGTCGACTGTCTATATTAATGAAAAAGGGATCTTTATTTTGGGTATGCAGTCGTAGGGATGAAGTGAGTATACTCTTTTTTCTATTCGAGCTTTCGAGACTTTATTGACTCTTCATCAGGAACTCTACAAGGATAAATTGAAGTGTGTGAGAATTTATACATTTTCTTAAAAAAAATTACTTACGAAAGTGAGGTTAACTTCGAGCAAAACTTGAAAATACATGGAACACATATTAATTATGAACATACAACTACTGTACAATGTATAAATAAAAATTGATATAAAAAACACTTATGGATTGTACATGAATCCAATTTAAAAAAAAGAAATTTTTTTGGAAATGTCTTACATATACAAAGAACCAAATTCAATGAATGCCAAAACTGATATCGATAAGCTTAGTATAATTTATTCCTACTTATTGAGTCTCCCTCCACATTTAGATAACACTATTAACCATTTTTCACAATCAGTTATACAATAATTTTTTCAAGTTGTCACCCTAATTTATGACTATTAGCCCAAATCATAAAATTGGCAACACTACCTTTCAAAGATGGTTGATACTTCAATTCCTCATATCAATCATTATTTTTATTAGACAGAAATTTCACTTGATCTTGTCAACATTGTGTCAAATGAATCTCTTCCCTTAATGTACAATCCATAAGTGTTTTTTAAATTTTTATTTATACTTGTACGTAGTTGTATGTTCATAATTAATATGTGTTCCATGTATTTTCAAGTTTTGCTGAAGTTAACCTCACTTTCGTAAGTAAATTTTTTTAAGAAAATGTATAAATTCTCACACACTTCCATTTATCATTGTAGAGTTCCTGATGACGAGTCAATAAAGTCTCGAAAGCTCGAATAGAAAAAAGAGTATACTTACTTCATCCCTACGACTGCATACCCAAAATAAAGATCCCTTTTTCATTTATATATATATATATATGTTTTAGGGATTTCCTGTTGAATATTGAGACCGGACAGGTCTCGATATAATTATAATTATATTTAATGAATAAACATAAACAAAATCTCATATTAAATGAAAAATAAATGAAGCGTTATGTCTCACGCACAGGCTTGATGCCTTAGTGAGTTTGCGGTTTATTGAATGTAACCATATGTAAAAAAAATATGTATTCAATAAACTATTTATTATAAACTATTTATTATTATTATTATATAACCACGGCTATCCTCTGAACATCACTATGAATATGTATTGAATATATTACGTGTAAGTTGTTAATTTAATAGACGATAAATATTGAATAGTTTGTACATAACAATATTCTCTTGTTTCATAATTTTTAGACCGTGATTTTTCAGTAGTCGAGGTTTAGTTTTTGAACTTACTTTTGTCGTGCACAGAGTTCAGGTATAGACTTTTTTTAATGGAAACATTTATCGGGAAAGTGTTGATGAATTTTTGCTAGATATTTGATTAATACCTCGTACTAGTTATTTGACTATGAAGAAATAACAATCTAACATGTTACAGTAGGTTAGCAGAATAGACGACCGGGCCAGGAGACTACAGGAACATGAGAGAGCATCTTCTTTCGAATTGTTATAGTTGGTTGCCGTTTGGTAAGGTAGTGAAACGTGGTTCCTGGTGTAATATACGAGGGTAGATCATTGATGGGGGTTGACTTGGTCTAGGAATTATTTCAAGAGAGGACCCGATCAGCAAGTACTAAGACTTATACCTTGTACTAGTTATCTGACTACGAAGAGATAACAATCTAACATCTTACAGTAGGTTAGTAGAATAGATGACCTGACGATACCAGGAGACTACAGGAAAATAGGAGAGTATCTTCTTTCGAATTGTCAGAGTTGTTTGCCGTTTGGCAAGGCAGTAAAACGTGTTTTCTGGTGTAATATACGAGGGTAGATCTTTAAATCAATGGGGATTGACTTGGTCTGAGAATTATTTCAAGAGGGGAGCCAATCAGCAAGGACTAAGAAAATGACACTGAACATATTGTCGTTTGTTTTATTAGCATTTGGAATAGTTATTTCGAGAACTAAAAAACCCCATTTGAAAACTAACTACGGCACTGATCAGTAGTCGTTTTCGATGTGGAAGATTGCTTAAAATCCTGCTGTGTGTCCCCGATTCTATTTCCAGACAAAAATACGGTCTAGGGCTCAGTGAGTGGTGCAATGCTACTAGCTGTTCCAATCATCAAGTCAATCTACTTCTGACAGTTATAAATATTTGGACTGGCGAAAAGGAGGAATTTGAAGTGGAAATCCGTTAGGTGCAATAACATTCTGATGCAATGATCGATTTCTTTCTGATTTTGTACTAGCTGACCGTATCCAACGTTGCTTGGGATGTGTAGTGCCACAGCCAATCGCTAGATGTTTGACGACGTGAAACAAATTTGTTGTCCATGGAAGCCGTATATATTTTTTGGTATGAACGCTTCTTGCACTATGTTGCAAAGAATTGTAGGCAATGAATCATCTCCTTCTCTCAGCCTTTTTTTACCGAATATTTTATTCCCTCTATTTTTTCGCCATCCTCTTCTGCTTTTCCTGTATTCCTAACTTTCCTATTCCTTCAACCAACTTATTTACTACTGATGCTTGTTTATATTCGAAGTAAAAACAGATGCAGGCTTAGATTTCATCATAAGTGCTTTGTCAAATCTGTTTAATTATAAAAATCTGGTCAGCGGTCGATCTTCCCGGTTTGAAATCCCCTTGATATGTCTCTACGATTTCATGCCTTTCCTCCATCCTTCTTTTCTAATAATAATGAAATACTTACATTACATTTCAGTAATTGCTTTATTTGATTTTTGAAATACACCAGTGTAGCATAGAACATTGTGACATTTCAGACACATTTTTAAATTCCAGAAAAAAAACGAGCAGGATTCGAACCTCCGACCCCTAGATTGCCAATCTGTGCTCTAACCATGTTGATATAGCAAAATTTGACAGATATTTGGAAATACTAGAAAGAAGAAGACAAACTTTTTATATTCTCGTTGGCTATTGAATACTTTGATGTCAAAAGGGTTTAAATTGACCATTCTGCTTATTCAAATTTGTTGATATAATCATTGCGTCAGACTTAAGCTGGAATTATAGATCGAAACGCAGACGTTGTAGCTGCAGTTGCAGTTGCCGTTTAACGTTGTATAAAATCGCATTCGCTGCAGTAACCACTATCGCTGCCGCCGAAGATGACCAACTATTATCCCCTACGGCAGCGGCAACGGACAAATTACATGAAACGTAATATTCTGGGGCAGATATGTTCAATGTCTGTGAATTTCATGCAAATGGGAGATTAAGACTTATGTTTTATATTTATTTTCTCTGGAAATTTCGGTTAATTTGTTAAATATAGATATAGGAGTATTCCTAGTGTACCTGATAAATGTTTCAAAATTATAAATTTGGCGTTTGACAGATGTCAAATTTCATACTGATTCAACATGCTCATGCGCTCTACACCGAAAGTATGAATTGATCTAGATTTTACAAACTGCTATGGCGATGTCAACTGCAGCGATAGCGGCTGCGTCTCAATCTATAAATCCAACTCTATTGATATTCAATTTGAGTCCATTGAATTATAGATATGTTTCGTATTCTTTAAATATATGGCACTAGCTGACCCGACAGACGTTGTCCTGTCCAAATTTCTATATACCCAAATTTTTTTTTCTGGAAACTCTCGTCCGCATAAAATTTCTTTTTCCTGTTTTTTTTGCGCTGTTCTATCTAGGTTATGCCTTTGACTCTGCCCGCTTCCTGTTATCCCGGTTTTCCGTTGTCCCATTTTGCAGTTTTTCCGTTATCCCCTTATCCCGTTTTCCCAGTTTCCCGTTTTCCCATCATCTCATTTTCCGGTATTTCGTTTTCCAGTTATCCCGTTTTTCTGTTATGTGTTCCCGATAAAAATTTGACAAATCGGTCCAGCCGTTCTCAAGTTATGAGCTTACCAACACAAACAGACATTCATTTTTATTATACAGGGTGTTTCATAATTGAATGCTGATCCTAAAGGGCGATAATCCTTGGATGATTTCAAGAGAAATTTTTCATATGATCATAGGTCCGCAACCGCTTTATTTCTGAGATACAGGATGTTGAAAATTAACAAAAAATTCAGTTTTTCCCAATATCTCTGAAACCGCTTCGGCTTCTTCTTTCAATTTTGGTACATGCAAAGTGCGCATAAAAATATTTTTTTCCATGATAAAGAATTTCTTAGTTTTTATCAGTGGCGTCCCTGTTAACATGCTCTGTCATATTTTTGATCAAAATAATGATACGCTACTGTCTTTTTTCCAAATGAATATTATTTTTGTAATTGTCCTCTATCTTCCCATAAAAATGGTATCCTGCCGTTTTTTCGTCCGGTGGTCGGATAATATACATTCATTTGCTTGTCCCTATTCGAATTTTTCTCTTAGTCTCAATTTCACAATTGTGGTAACCAAAGGATCTAGGCAAGATTTTTATAATTTTATGGTAACTATTATTTAGTTTTTGTAATGAGTACGCATAAAAATACCTTTTTAATTTTTAAAAACATAACTATTATGAACAAAAAATACCAAAATCAAATTAACTGTTCAAAATGTCCGCCTCCTGCAAGTATGCACGCTTCAGTCCTCCTTGTCATTGACTCGCGTACTCTTTCGAAAATTCCTGGAGTATTCCTTATTGCTTCACAGGAAACTATTACGCGGTTTCGCATTTTTTCCTCAGTTAGAATTGGTTGACTGTACACCAAAGTCTCAAGATGTCCCCAAAGAAAATAATCAAAATGTTTGAGTCTGGGGATCTAGCTGGCCATGAATCTGTTCCCCCACGACCTATCCAGCGATTATGAAAGTTTTGGTTTAAATATTCGCGTGCCAGAGCACTAAAATGAGCAGGTGCACCATCGTGCATAAACCACATGCGATTTCGCATTAAAATAGGAACATCTTCCAACAGAATTGGCAAATTATCTTCAAGAAATCGGCGATAATTATGTCCATTTAATCTGCGTGGTAAAAAAAAGGTCCAATTAGGGTAATCTCCAATAATTCCAGCCCACACATTTAATGAGAACTGCTCCTGGTGATGAGATTCCACGATTGCATGCGGATTTTCCTCGGCCCAAAAATGATTATTATGAAAATTTCTGATCCTGTTTTTAGTAAAACTAGCTTCGTCCGTGAATAAAATTTCCCTGTCAAATAAAGGATTTTCGGTCACTTTTTGGAGAAACCATTGGCAGAAATTCACTCGTAATGGAAAGTCTCGAGGAAGTAGAGCCTGAACCCATTGAATGTGATGGGGATATAATAAATAATCATGAAAAATCCTCCATACTAGAATATGGGCGATATTCAAATTATTGGCAATTTGCCTCGTACTTATTTCAGTATTTTCTTCAACTGAATTTTAAACAGCTACCTCAATTGCTGGAGTTTTTGCAGTCCGATGTGCTCCTTTCAAGTTATGATTTGACTCAAAACTTCTGTGGGTGCTTGAAATCGTTCGAGCATCAGGAACCATTCTATTTGGGAAGCGCTCTTGATACAGTCGCCTGGCTCCATATGAGTTCCCGTCAGCAAGCCCATACAAGTAATGCATGTCTGCTAATTCTGTATTTGTAAAATTTAGCATGTTTAAAAAAAAAGTTTTTATAACGTAAATAATATCACGAATTGAAAACAACGAAATGCGTTCTAAGCATAACTAGATGTTTCTAGCCCACAAGATAACCCTACTACTCTTCAACGGCTGATTTCACATAGGGACAAGCAAATGAATGCATTTTATTTTCTAACTCAAAAACCGTTCGCCGGACGAAAAAAAGACAGGAGACCATTTCTATGAGAAGATAGAAGACAATTACAAAAATAATATAAGTTTGGGAAGAAGACAATGGCGTATCATTATTTTGTACAAAAATATGGCAGCGCATGTTAACATGATGAAAGTTGAGAAAACCTTTATCATGGAAAAAAGTCTTTTTATGCGTACTCTGCATTCACCAAAATTGAAAAAAAAAGCTGCAGCGGTTTCAGAGATATTGGGGAAGAACTGTTTTTTTGTTAAATTTTAACATCCTGTATCTCAGAAATAAAGCGGTTGAATAATTTCTCTTAAAATCATCCAAGGATTATTGTCCTTTAGGATCAGTATTCAATTGTGAAACACCCTGTATAGTTTGTATATTCCTGAAAACTTTTCCAGGACAAAATAAATTTCCAATAACTTTTCTAAAAATCCTTCCTTTTCCTAAAAACCTTATTCAGAGTATTACGAACATTAAAAAAAATAGCCAAATCGGTCCTGCCGTTCTCACGTTTTGCGATTACAAAGAATTGATATTCATTTTTATTATATAGATATATGAGGGTATCACCTGCAAATGAAATAAAACTGGAACGAAGCAGGTAAACATAATACAATTCATATAAATAATTTCAATTACCTAATCCTGAGCCTTTCTACCTTCAGGTTTAAGGCTAATGGAGTTGAGTCCTGTATTTGTTTGGCCTTCATTGTTTGCTGTCTTGCATTAGCCTTCGTATTCCATCCCATGTCATTCATTTTTCTCAGCTACTCTATTTGTAGATTTTTTCTAATTGTTTCGTTACTCACTTTGTCACTCCTTAATATTTGTTTCTTACGGAACCTCATTTTCATAGCGTTAATTCGGGATTATTGTATTTCTGTAAACGTCCATGTCACGCTACTGTATAATATTGTTGTCTAACCACTTTTATTTTCCTCTTCATTTTCCCGTTTCCTTCTATAATATTTTAAATGCTCTATCTATTGATTTTTTTTTCTTTCAGACTTCTTTGTATTTAAAATTATCATTGTTTTTATTTTTTTGACATGTTTATTTTCACTAGTTCTTCCTTTTATACTGTGACGTTATGTTTTAAGTTCTCCTTCGAATCTGTCATGTCATGCCGTCAGTCATCTATGATTGTTCCATTTGCTAGTGACTTGTGCTAATTTCCTCGCCTTATTCTTGGCTTTCTTTATCTATCAAAAAAAATTATTTCTTGTTTAAATTCCTTTGATTGTTCGTTATTTGTTCTTACTGGGTTCGTATTTCCTTTCTAAATATTGTTTATCATTTCTATGTGTCATTTCTTCCTTCTTTTCCGTAACACTTTCTGTGTGACTTTTCTCCGGATTATGTCGGAAGCTTCCTCTAAATCCATGAAGCATAGGTGTACTTCTCAATTCTTATTGATTAGCTTTCCACTTGTTCGTCTACTTGTGTGCTTCTGTTTTTCTTCAATCCACATTGCTTATCTTCCAACGTTATCTCTATTTTGTTTCTTATTCTTTTTTCCATCATTTACGAATACTTTCCCAGGGGCATTCGGGAGCATTATTCCTCTGTAATTTTTTTATTCTCTTTGGCCACTTTTCTTATAAATTGGTAGGATAATATCGGTTTTCCATTCTTTCTATCTTCATTCATTAATTCTGATAGTTTGTTTATTGCTTCTTCATTCCATGTATTTCTGAATTATATAATTTTCAATTTCATCTGACGTTATATTAATTTTTCTGTCTATATGCTCTAGATGACTCCTATCACAAAATAGTACTCTAGCTGAATTGCTGTTTCAAAGATACGTTTGGAATATTCTTTCTTATCGTAATAAACTCAGTGTTGACCACACTATAACTCTTTCTACCTTTTTTTGTCCCAGACTGTCATCAATCTTAATTATTATACATGAATTCATTGGGAATTCCTTGAGAAAATGAAACCGGTACCGGAAACGATCATTTTTTTAATTTCTCATTTGATTGTTTTTGTCAGGTTAACGTATTTAGATCGTCAGCACCCACCTATAAAACGAACTCACATGTGGGAGTCATAAAATAGATTAGGGTCTGGGGTATTCGATTCTAAGAATGAAAGAACGAGGAACGAGCATAATAGGTACGGAAATATTGGAGGTCTCCGTTTTCCTAGTAGAAATAATAATAATGACCCAAATCATGATGTATTGTGCCAGTCAATGACGATGAGTGTTAATTTATTTTATGGGTTCTCGAGAAGTGGCGAGGAATTTATGGAATTCATATTTATTTAGAGTTGCTTGTTGGATTAATTATTTTCAGAGGTATTTCCGATTAATCAGTCGGCATTATACAAGGGGCACGAGAAATTGGGTGATTAATTATGAAGTTATGACAAAAGAAGTAGTCAGTATTTTTAGTCATTGACGAATATGCTATAGTTTTGCGTAAAAAATTTATATTAATAGGAAGACATTTATTTTGATGTTATTACAATACCGAGCATAAGACGAAAATTTGCCATAACAGTAATGAGAAACAAAGAATACCTTATGAAATGAAATGCATAAAGCAACAAAAGTCGTCTTCACACAAGGTTAATTTAAATTGAAAAATTGGTAGACCGACAGGCGAAAAACAACTACTTTCCTAGCAAATACCATGCAGAACGTTGAATGATATTCACCTGACAATCCATGCAAACTTCCATATAAATGGATATTGTTCGCAAATGTTTCTTTCTGATAAGCTCGATCATGTTTAAATTCATATTGTGTCCGCCTAACAATCCGCATACCGGTTTCAGGCTTTCTTGGCCCTCATCAGTACGGAGTAGTCACCAGCCAGAGATTCTGAGAGCTCTGGCCGAAGCGAGACACAATATAAATAAAATCATCATCGAGCTCAAAACATCTTTAGGTGCGTCGGAAAAGATAACTTTTAACCGGCGACACCTAGTGACAGAAAGAAACACTCAGAAAGTAACATTTGCGAACAATATCCATTTATATGGAAGTTTGCATGGATTTGCTAGGAAAGTAGTTGTTTTTCGCCTGTCGGTCTACCAATTGTTTCAATTTATATTGAACCTTTTGTGAAGACGACTTTGTGTGTGCTTTATGCATTTCATTTCATATCTAATCCCCTTCATATGGCTTTTTCTTTCATTAAAATATGCCAGTCGGGCATTTTGAGCCACTCCTACTGAGAAGGAATATTTTATTTAGAATCCTAGGATTCGCCTTGGTAGTGACTACCTGCAACCGGCGAATATGTAGGAAAACAACCATTACTAAATTTTAGGCAATATAAGGCTCTGTCCGTACGAATTAATCCCTGATGTATATCCGTGGAACTTATTTGGGCGCAATAAAAGTGAGATTTCAAGGTCAAATTTGAGCGTTTCGTTCTCACGCAAAAAGGACGGAAAATAGGTACTTGGCCAGAGAGAGAAAAAGAGAACTATGCTACATAAGTTAATGGGTAGTTTCGGCAAAAATTGAAGAAAACGGTGATAGAATCAACAAACATCTCCCGGCGAAAATATCAATTTCCGGCATTGCTAGTTACCGAAGGTAATTTAACTAACTTTATAATGAATCCCGTTTATCGTAGAAGCTCTACAGTAGCCATTTCAAACAGTTCAAACAATAAATTCGATTATAATATGAAGCTTTATAATGAAGAACGATGAAGAATACCAAAAAGTGCGAATCATCTAGACTTCTTGGAACTCGCGACGGTCTGGTTGGAGAATCGCTTCCGACATAACTAACACAGTACTGTACTTATTTTCGTAACAATATACTTACAAATCGAGGTTTAGATCGCCAAAGTTTTACTTCTGTCACGTGTACTGAGTTGTTCGCTCTTTTTTTTTCTTAGAAGCTTTTATTCAACTTCACATTTGTATGTATGTTTAGTTCAAATCTGACCCACTTCTAGTTATCCGATTAACATGAAATTCGGTAGGTGTTCATAATTCCGGTGACAATGCATTATGGAATTTTTGCTAAAGGAAAAACAGAATGGCGGCTCCAATATGGCGGATGAGTTTTGTGATTATTATATTCAAAATTGGTATGTGGGGGTTTTCGGAGACAGAGATCACGAATTCATAAATTCAAGATGGCGGCTCCAATATGGCGACGAGTTTTGTGGTTATATCCCGATTCCAATAAAAATTGGTATGTGGGGGTTTTTGGAATCGGAGGATCATGATTTTTTTTGTCAAAATCCATGAATTCAAGATGGCGGCTATAAGATGGCGACGAGTTTCGTGATTATAGCCCGATTTAATTCAAAATTGGTGTGTGGGGTTTTTTGGGGTCGGAGATTTCCAATTTTTGTCAGCATTTAATTCACGATAAGAAAGAGAAAAATCGTGTTGAATCTTAAACTATCGCACTCCAAAAAGTAGATCCAATTAGGTACGTGAATATTAATTCTGGAAGTGTAAGACATGTATTGTATTATACACAGGCATCTTCATTATCTAATAAGTATACCAATTAGAAATATTTGAGGTAGTGGGTGAGTAGTTGTAGGTGAATTCCGGAATTTCAAAATAATTTTCAGCTTTCTCATGTCGGTTTTTCAATTCTTTTATTACACGATTTTATTTAGTTTCACTTATCTGTCACTAACATGGGTCAACTCGTAATTTGGCATGTATAGATGGTTTGCGCCACAATGAAATTACAATTTTCTTGTCATAATTCCACAATTCGATATGACGGCTTCAAGATGGCGGGCGAGTTTGTGATTCATCGTGCGATTCTATTAAAAATTGGTATATGGGTGTTTTTGGGGCCATAATATTGTTTTCTGTAAAAATTTGTAAATTAAAAATGTTTATATCAACATAGCGGACTAGTTTTATAGTTCATAGAATGTTTCTTTCTCCTTAATCTCAAAAGACTTGGTATATTTAGTTAGGGGATTTAGTTAGGGGATTGAATAACATTCAAAGTTTTGTATTAAGAATTCACCGTTGAAATTAACAATCAGAGCAGTGAGGATAAAAAAGTATTGGTGAGAAAGAAGCTACTTGACTTGAAGCAGAATCGTATAATGATCGATAACCAGCATGGATTTCAAGCAAACAAATCGTCAAAGAGGGCTGTTCACTCTTTTTATGAAAACCTGACTAATCTGGTTGATGTAGGCGAGTGCCCTGTTGGGATCTTCTGTGATCTCAGCAGGGCGTTCGACTGCGTAAACCATAACATCCTAACAAATAAATTAATCAAAATTGGTGTGGATAAAATCATATCTGTACGCACGTCGCCAGTACGTTAGTCTTCCAAGGGTGACTGAGCGATCAGTGACTACCTGTAACTCGGACTATCTTGACATCAGTGTAAGTGTCCCTCAAGGGTTAGTAGTGGGCCCAATATTGTTTTTAATCTACGTAAATGACATCGCTAGAGCGAGCCTACACATTTCACGTTGTATGCATCTACACATTTCAGTCAATGCATTTTCATAAAAGGAAAAAACAAGTGCCTACCATTCTTGTAAATATTAATAATACAGTTTTGGAAAATGTACCATGTGTAAGGTTTCTAGGCCTATACATTGATGAGTGTCGTGACTGGAGAAGACATTGCGAGACAGTATTTTGGAACCTTAATCTACAATCATCTTCCAAATGATTTAAAAGAAATTGAACCACCAACTAAATTCAGAAAAGAGCTAAAATATAAATTGATGGAAAGGACCTATTATAGTTTGGATGAGTTTTTTATTGACTCAATAATTTAGTGATATATACCTAAATCTTTTTGTAATTAATTGTCTCTACTCGTTTGAATTTTTTACCTTATATGTTTATACTGATTTTTATTGTAATTTTATCTTCACATTGTATTGCTTTGTAACCATGATTTCTTCATGAATACAATAAAGTATATATTGATTGAATTCTGCCAGCTATCTATTCAAAAACATGAGAACAGTTCTGACGGAAAAACAATTCATAATGTTATACTATCCTCAGGCCGAATCACGACTAAGATACGGAATATGTTTCTGGGGGCTATCCACCTGTTTTACCACTAGTTGTCGAAATTTCTTTAAAACCTATGAAATTTTAACCTTACCGTGTTTGTATATTTCCGAAGTATGTGTTTTTGTATTTTGTAACCTAACCACTTTCGAAACAAATAAACAAATTTACTCTATCAATACAAGAGAACATGTACCATTTTCAAGAACTAATCAAGGTTGTTCAATAAACTTCCCGACAACATTAAATCATGTGTAACAGTGAAATCATTTGAGCAATGTCTTAGGAAATACCTACTAGAAGCTAGTTTTCATTCCCTGGACGAGTTTTAAAATGTTAGTCTTAGTTGTTTTAGTCCTAGTTCCTAAATTTGTGTTAATTACTTTTTGACAAATTCTATATATGTTTCTCCATGTCATTAAGAAAATAAAGTATTATTATTATTACTACATTTACTTTCGTTAGATAGAGTGATTGGATAATTTTGACAAAACAAATTGAATTGTATACATTTTTGGTATACTGAACTCGGTTTAAGATATAACAAATCCGGGTGGTTCTCTATTTTACACATACATGTATTTCCCAATTGCTCGCCTTTTCAAAAGATTTGCATAAAATTGGTAGTTTTGTTTTCAGGCGATATTTTTTCATAGTTCGTTGAATGATTTAAACATATAGTTCACGCTTACTGTAAACTCGAAGTGCATACCCTGTTAACAATAATGAGACCGAGAGAGCCGTGTAATATAAGAATTACTCTTAAAACGGCGAAAATCCTTGCGCGTTCACCATTTATGCTATTCAATTTTCAAAATAATTCATTGAATCGTTTGCTATAAGGAGATATGTCAAGATACAAACAGATAAAAATATAAAATAGATAACACAGATGGACAGAAACATAAAAATACGGACATGAAAGCAAAATACAAAGACATGTTAATATGTTATTTTTGGTTTAAAAAATCCATCGATGTCTTAGGATGACTTTCGATGAAATATAATTTATATGTGATTACTAAACCTCTTTTTCAGAATTCAGTTATTATTGATTTGTTGAAAATATAAACAGGATGTTCATAAAATCAGATGTGGAATCATCTGCGACTGAAAGATAAACTTTAGTCACTATCTTCCATCGTCAAGATAACCTCTTGTGGGGTATTCATGTTGAAAAGGGAAACATTCTCAATTGAATATTGTTTTTATAGAAAAACCCGATTAAAATGAATTATTTTTTGTGAATGTCGAACAAAAAACAACACTTCACCGGCTAAAGCCACGCTGGACATTGAACTACATCTGAAATATTTGAAAAGGCCCTAAGATTAAAATGAAGTTATTTTTTGTGAAAGTCTAACAGAAAACAACTACTTCCCCGGCTAAAGCCACGCTGGACAAAAAGAATGTTTCCAAAAGAGAGTACTCACCAGAAATCATTCGTAACATTGACGCAGGAGAAACATCGCATTCACTAGGTCTTCAATACATTTTTGTTGACGAAAATATATTTCACGCTTCCACGATCATCAGGAAGACCGGAAGAAATGGGAAACACATTTTTAAGAATCAATCTCACTTTGCAAAGATGGAAAAAGTTAGAATCATTTATTTTGGAGAGACACTTTGAAATTAGTGTTTTCTGACATTAAACCCTGTCATGGGGTATGATAGATTGATTTGTTGAAAATATAAACAGGATGTTCATAAAATCAGATGTGGAATCATCTGCGACTGAAAGATAAACTTTAGTCACTATCTTCCATCGTCAAGATAATTAATTGTAGAAAGATTTTTTGTGAATTGAAAAATCCACGATTAAAACGAAGTTTTTTTTGTGAATGTCTAACAGAAAACAACTACTTCCCCGGCTAAAGCCACGCTGGACATTGAACTACATCTGATAGATATTCTGAAAAGGCCCTAACTCAAAAAAAAAAATTAAAATTGAAAATTTGCATTTTCATTCAGATTTGATTTTCTATTTCAGTCTTAATTAAGAACTCATAAAGATGAATGAGGCAAAGAAGAATGTTTCCAAAAGAGAGTACTCACCAGAAATCATTCGTAACATTGACGCAGGAGAAACATCGCATTCAATACATTTTTGTCGACGAATATCTATTTCACGCTTCCACGATCATCAGGAAGACCGGAAGAAATGGGAAACACATTTTCAAGAAGAAATCTCACTTTGCAAAGATGGAAAAAGTTAGAATCATTTCTTTTGGAGAGACACTTTGAAATTAGTGTTTTCTGACATTAAAACCTGTCATGGGGTATGATAGATTGATTTGTTGAAAATATAAACAGGATGTTCATAAAATCAGATGTGGAATCATCTGCGACTGAAAGATAAACTTCAGTCACTATCTTCAATATTCAATTGAGAATGTTTCCCTTTTCAATAAGTTATTATTGTTATTTACAACACGAAAAGAAAGTACCAATTCTCTTCAGTTGGTACAGTGGTTTCACTGTTGAACTTCGAGGTACCAGAAAAATTATTGATTCTGAAAAAAATATAGTACACACCCCTGTTTGAGACTTTCTGCAAAAGTATTGATCCTATTTCATGAAATTATTTATTCAATTTTTCGTGGAAATTTTTCTACATTAAAAATTCAGATTTCTTCTAGGAAAATGATTTATTTCAAGAAAATATTTGTACACGTCGTTTAAAAATGGAAAAACTTGTTAAGTTTTGTTATGGGTACGTGAAAATCACATTAAATTAGTTCCATGCGGTTTAAATGAGTATTGGAACTTTATTTTTTTACCGTGACAGGGCTGGTTCATATCCATGAGAAATTCACATTTTCCGTCCCATTCTAAGGTTTCCAAACAAATTCATCATGCCCATTCGATTGAAATATCTCCAATTCAAGAACTAGTGAGCTTTTCAGCAAAGAATCAACATTCAACAATGACGACGGTTGTGCATCCCAGGCCACAAAGTATAACAATTTGTTTACATTACAGTTTGAATAACGGGGGCATTTTCCAAAACGTAAACATATTTCAAAAAGATATCCTCAGTCACCCTTTACTTACGGAAAAACTAACAAGAAGCAATATTTTATTGATACACATAAGAAATAGTCAACTACTCAAGATATTACCGATTTTATCTTTGTAGGAGTTTATTGGATTTTAAAGAAATTACAAGCTACCAAACATTTTCATTCAACTGATTTTTCCGAAGTATTCAGCATATTTGTTCAAATATCTAAAAATAGATAATTTTCAGTAATTCGGGAACTGAAAGGGTTGTCCTGTTCAGGTATATCACGAGCAAAATGTTTTAAATTTTCACAAATACATTTCAAATGTTTAACGCAAAATTGGAAAAACTGGAATTATCGTTATGAATGAAAATGAGGATATTTGGGATAAATGATTACTATCGTTGGCGAATTTCCTACCTTAGCACTATCGGGCAGGACGTTGAGTCCGAGGTCTTGCAGCAATCCTCGGTCTGCACTTATGACAACACTTAACGCAACAAGAAGGTAAATAGACGTCCACCACGCGGCTAGATAAGCCAAAATATAACCGCCCATAGCCGGGGGGCAAGAGCCGTCATTAGTTGCACCTGACACTATGCGATTGCATATGCACTGCACTGGAGAAAGAATTATTACGCGAGCCAACTAACTCTCCGAAGTTGTCGCTTTGATGTGCGGCTTGTAACTCGCGCGCTTCTACCCAGTCACTCACACTTTTATATGAGTAGGGGAATTATACTTTCTGGAATTCAAACACCTTTTATGTCCAAGAGACCCTGGAAACAATTCTTGGTTCTTGCTAATTTTTTCAAGGAGTAGTTTTTCCAGGATATTGCCCCGCATTGAACAAAAAATATTGATTGTTGTTTGGTTGGATTATATTTCTGTGGATCCGGGATGTTGCTAATAGACCAGTGCTGAAGCCTTTGAAAATGGTAAAAAGTGAAAAAAAAATAATAGTAGGATGAAACCCATTGGAAAAGGAAGAGAATATAACAAAAATGAAAGGAAAAATAATTTACGGGCGATCTGAGGTTGGGAAGTGGAAGGGGGTGAGTTTTTAAGGGTAAAAAACGGTTTATTTCGATTTCCGGCAAAACTATGGAAAAAAGTTGAATGGCAAAGTTGTAGTTAATAAAATCTACAACTTTTGTACCCACACTTTTTTCACATAACCTCAAAACTTATGTGAAAAATTCAAATAACCAAGTTTTTGGTTTTTTAATTTTATCTTCTACAACAATTTTTTTTTCACGAAATTTGGTGAAAACCTCCTTTTCTGTGTTCCAAACACACTGTAATTTTTTTGATTCGAAATATTTATTTTTTCACCTTATTTTGACTTAATATCGAAAAAGCACCCTAATTTTCAATCGAAAATTCTCCCGTCAAAATATCACCTTTTTTAAAAAAGTTGGTGGGCTTTTTGTCCGTTGAAATCTCTACTTTCTGATGGAATAAAAAAAAGTACATTACTATGACAGAAAATGCAAAGAAACGAAAAAAACTCGAATCCGAATTTAATGAGACATCTACAATATTTTGAGAAAGTTGTAGAATCTTCTTTAAATTATATGCGTAGATGCCTATTTTAAGATAACTTATATACCTGAGTGACCTACGGAAAATTTTAGCGCATCAAAAGGTATTTCATAGAGAAGTGGGGAAGGGGCTAGGATGGTCTGGGTCTTACTACCTGTTATTTCATTGCATTTTCTGAGTTTGCCATAGTAATGTATATTTTTTTTACACTATCAGAAAGTAGAGGTTTCAACGAACAAAAAGCCCACCGACTTTTTTAAAAAACCTGATAGTTTGACGAGAGAATTTCTGATTGAAAATTAGGGTGGTTTTTCGATATTAAGTCAAAATACGGTGAAAAAATAAATATTTTAAATGAAAAAAATTACAGTGTGTTTGGGACATGGAAAAGTAAATTTTTACCAAATTTGGTAAAAAAAATTTTTTTTCGTAAAAGTTAAAAATAAAAAACAAAAAACTTGGTTATTTGAATTTTTCACATAAATTTTGAGATTATGTGAAAAAAGTGTGCCAACCAAAGTTGTAGATCTTTTCATTACCTACAACTTTGCTATTCAACTTTTTTCCACTTCCCGACCTCAGATCGCCCGTAAATTATTTTTCCTTTCATTTTCGTTATATTCTCTACCTTTTCCAATGAGTTTCATTCTACTATAATTTTTTTTGTTTCAAAAATTATCGACCCTGGTCTATAAAGGGTGTAGAAACGAAGGGATTCGAGTTTTTGAAGACATGTTTTGTATATCGAAGTCGCACTGTGAAATACAGTGTGTCTACTAAAGTACGCACCATATGGAAAACTTTTAATCTGGATGTTCTGTGACCTGATTGCAAATTTTGTTGTATTTAGGTTCGATAACTGAAACTAGTATGAGTATTTTGACGACGTTTCGACTTGAGACATCTTCAGAATATTTCAATGTTGATTGGAAATGTAAGACAATTTTATTATTGATATTGAAGTTTTAGATGAATTAAATCAGCAAAAAATATATCTATTGATTGGCAAACTGATTTGAAAATCATGATTTATAGTATTTTTGAACTGAAGTGCCTTTTGCTGTGGAATGTTGAAACTAGAGCAATATTATGACCTAATTTCATTACAAGAAAAATAGAACTCTAAACACATTCAATTGTTTGAAGGTTTTTTGAAACATTTTTGAGCAGATTCGTTTCTCTCATTCCCAAAAAGATGGGAAGGATTATATGAATGATATGAATCGTCTTCCTAGAACTTCTGACTATTAGTTGATTTTTCCAAACCCGATTTTTCAATATATGGAAAGTTCCACTGGAAGACGTCTGAAAAATAACACACGAATGAGAAATGTGATTGAAATAATTTTTTTGTCTCAGAGAGAAGTTTTTGTTTGAAATTCAAGAGGATTTTGTCAAACTTTCGATTTTTACTTTTTTAAATGAAATGGGGAAGAAGAAAGTGGAATATTTTTTCATAATAAAAACATTCACTCTGCAATATATTAAAGTTTTGTATATTGTATCCGTCCCCATTTTCGAAAGCAAAAGGGAACAAATGGTTAAATGTTCATTCCTTGCTGAAAAACTCACTCAAGATATTCCAAATAAAAGGACAAGAAAATTATGTTTGGACATCCTAGAATGTCACAGAAAAATGTGGAATTAATATGACAATAAAGCAGCACCTATTACCGTAAAAAAACGGACACGTATTGAAACTTTCCCATGATAAATTAACTGACTTGACAGAAGGAATTCATGAATATTTTTGCTTAGAAAGAGTATTTTTCCAAATTTTAGTTGTTTGCAAAAAGAAGTTTTCTAGTGTTCCAAAACACGACAATAAGAAACCGGCTAGAGAGAACTGGTACTTACTTCAGAATAAAATAACGGAATTTGTCCAAAAAGATATTGAAACACTAATAGAAACTGAATACCGAAAACGGGGTTTAGTAATCACATATACAGGGTGTAATCTAACTTCTTGCACACCCAGGAAAGACAGCGATAAAAAATTGGAAACAAAATTTTGAAAAAAAAAAAATAACTGGCTCATTAAGGGCTTTTCCTAAAAATTTCAAAGGAAAAATCTGTTCATTTTTTATGGACTATCAACTGTTAGCGGTTGTGCAAGAGATTAGATTACACCCTGTATATTATATGTCCTAAGACATCAATGGAATGATGGAAGATTCGAGTTGTTTGAAATATTTCAAGATCATTATGAAATGAAATAAATTTGAAACCACCAATGTTGTTGTAATGTAGTAATAACATATTGAAATAATATTTCATCGAAAGCCGTCCTCAGACTTTAATGGAATATTGTGAAATAAATTGATGGGAGGTTCAGGTTGTTTAACATATTTCTATTTTTTAAACTTGAAATAACAACATTTTAACATGTCTTTGTGTTCTGTTTTCGTGTTTGTATTTTTATATTTCTGTCCATATGTGTTAAGTATTTTATATTTTTATCTGTTTGTAATTTGACGTATTTTATATCATCTATCATGTAATCACAGGATTCAATGAATTATTATTCAGAAAAATTGAATAGCATAAATGGTGAAGGCGCGTGGATATTTTCCATTTTTACAAAGAGATGCTTAATGTTGCGTGGCTCCTTCAGTATTATTGTGAACAGCACCTTGTGAGTTTTTGAGAATACATTAGGCGTGAAAGATATGTTCAATAATCATTCAACGAAACATTTCTTGATGGTTCATCAGCTTTTGAGGATAGTCAATTTTATTAATTTTAATGATTCAATAAACACCGAAAAATGTACACTACATTTCATGATACTCTCATTCCTCAATAATTCGATTTTCATAAGAAAAAATAACTTTCTATTTGTAGTATGTTTATGTAATTGTTAATGACTATATATATATACGGGTGGCGGCAAATTTCGTTTTGACTGTTTCTTGTACAGTCTATAGTGATATTATAAAGAGGGATTCCTATATTTATACATAATGAAAAATCTCAATATCTACATAACTGATTTCAAATCTTTTCTCAACAAATCATCGTCGATATTTTTTTCGTCATGATCAATGTGATGTGGAATTGTCAGTTTAATTTTATAAGCCACATTAAATAAAATATATTGCTAATGGATAGAGAAACTACATAAAATGAAATATAATACAAATACATAGAGAAACTACAAAATAATCACAGAGGGTTAACTTCTATATAATCGCGGACATCGTAAAATATTCATTTTGTTAAAATAATATCAATTTAATTTCAAATGAAAAAGGTTTAACATTTCCAATTGAAAATTGTTTGGGGTAAAATCGTCTGAAATTTTAGTATCTTGTGGTTTATGACATCACGAACAAGTGCCCATGGCCCCAACTTCTTCTTACCAAAATTTTGACCTACATGAATTGTCAAAAGTGCCATATCTTAGCAAATAATAGTTCCAATCCAACCAGATAAAACTTAATTACCTGTAGATAGGTCTGTGGAGAGACAAAATCAGGCCCGGAGAGAAAAATTTAATTCACACATGAATTTTTACCAACAAAGTGCTCGACTTTGATACAGTTGCGCGAAAATACCGTGTATATAATGCTCGATTTCGGTGATGTCCTCAGGAATAAGACGTTCCGGGTCACTCTTGAAAGATGGCGCCCCATTGTTTGATCTAGGTTATTCTGCGAGTCACAGATTCAAAATCTTGCCGCACAAGATTACCTACTTTGTATCCGCGGCAAGCTTTTGAATCTGTTACTCACAGAATAATCTAGATCAAGCAATGAAAGAAATTATGTTTTTCCTTTTTAGTGCATTTGTATAAATAAAAGCTTGTATTTCATTTTTTTTATAATTTTTATTTTCAACTTTTTAGTTTTGTTTCTATCAACTAATAAAAATTGTTTGAAAAAAAAAGTTTTCGTTTATTTATTTTTTAGTATTTATGATGTTAAATAACTAGTTAAGTAATTTATATCTAATTTATTTTTGAATTCATAATCTCCGACCCCGGATACCCCTAGATACCAATTTTGAATAGAATCGGACCATAATCACAAAAATTGTCCGCCATATTAGAGCCACCATATACAATTTCTGAATTTTGACAAAAAATCATAATCTCCGACCCCGAAAACCCCTAGATACCAATTTTTAATAGAATCGGACCATAATCACAAAAATTGTCCGTCAGATTGGAGCCGCCATTTTGTTTTTTTCCCTAACAAAAATTTCAAAATGTATTGTCACCGGGATTATGTACACCTGCCAAATTTCAAATCAATCGGACAATTAGAAGTGGGCCAAATTTAACTTGCAAGATTTGATTACAGACAGACAGGTGAAACTAAATAAAAGCTTGTAAAAATAATTTGCTTGAATTTTTTTAATTCTTTGCGAGTTTTTCAACCACTGTAATCTATATCTATAATTGTAATTATCTGTTTGTTCGAGCATCGCGCAAACTGGACCGATTTTGATGGAACCTTTTGTGTTTGAAAGCTTATGATTAGACTAGATGGTGGGTACCGGAGATATAACAATAAAACCACATTTTTCCACAACCAAGTGCAACCAATATGAGGTGTGCTCCCATTTCATGTATATCTTCCCGTTGTATATATATATTTATATATATATATATATATATATATATATATATATATATATATATATATATATATATATATATATATATATCTAAGCTTCACCCCACAGATTATATGTGTTACTCTATAATTTTGTGCATTCTATATATATATATATATATATATATATATATATATATATATATATATAAGAGTGATAATTTTTTATATCTGTGAATATACAGAAAATAGTAAGAAATTTGTGGCATTGCAGACAAATTTTAAAATTCCAGAAAAAAACCATCTTCGAGCAGGATTCGAACCCACGACCTTAAGATTACCAGTCTTATGCTCTACCAACTGAGCTATCGAAGATAGCTAATGTTAGTTGTTGAAACATGCAAAGCGAAAATATGCACCGACTGAAGCCGGCAAATTCGGCGATAGGTAAAATCTGTTCTTGATGACCATTGACAACACACGTAGATTTTACATTTCATATTTTCACTATGCATGTTTCAACAACCAACATTAAATTCTGGGAAAAACGGTATCGCGAAATGCAGATGTTGAATCCAGGGCCTTCGATAGCTCAGTTGGTAGAGCATAAGACTGGTAATTTTAAAGTCGTGGGTTCGAATCCTGCTCGAAAATGTTTTTTTTTCTGGAATTTTAAAATTTGTCTGCAATTCCACAAATTCCTTACTATTTTATATATATATATATATGTATATATATATATATACAGTGTGTCCATAAAATAATGCATACATTCATTCTGTATTTTTATAAAAATAATAAATGAAGAATGAACATAATATAGAATATTAAATGAAATTACGTAGCTATGAAGCTACTGGATACACTACCAAAAACAAACAAAAGAAATTTCACACTAAATGTTCAAATTGTTCTCCATTGACCACTAGACAATGACCTATACGGGCATAAACTTCGTCTCTGACATTTTGTAGCACAGCGGGTGATATGTTCTGCATTTCTTGCCTGATTCGGACTTTTAGGTCGCGGAAATTGCCAGGACTGTTAGTATATATTTTAGATTTTAAATAACCGTATAAAAAGAAGTCTAATGTGCTAAAATCAGGTGATCTAGTGGGCCATTCCACATTCCACAGAACCTTTCCAGATCGATGAATAGATCTGGAAAGCTTCTGTTTAAAAACTCGCGCATAGTTGCAAAGAATGTAGCCATAAGCCATCCTGTTGAAATCAGATTCTGCGATCTAAATTATTGGCTATTTGAATATCAGGAAAAAGCTGGGTCAAATCAAGAATTAATGTATTTTGTAAGAAATCCAGATACCTCCTCCTCCTGTCAAATTTTCATCAAAAAAATATGGACCAATTGTATTTCTCACAATACCAGCCCACACATGGACCTTTTGTGTTCGTTGCGTATGGTATTCTTGCATCCAGTGTGGATTTTCATCACACCAATAACGGGTGTTTTGCCGATTAACATGCCCGTTGAAAAAACGTTGCCTTGTCTGAAAATATAACGTTAGCAATGAAATTGCTATTTCTATTATTTTGGTCCATCATATTCTCGCAAAATCAGTTCTACGCTCAAAGTCGTCTTCAGCCAATTCATGGACGAGACGTACTTTATAAGGATGGTATCCTACCTTTTTTTAAATGTTCAATACTGAGGGCTTTCCAATATTCAAATCCGTAGATAGTCCCCTCACTGTACAGTGTGGATTTTCAACTACCGACAAAATTACGTCTTGCTGAATATTTCCATCAACCTTGCTTTGGTGCATCCCTCACATGTCCTAATTCTCTGTATTTTCGCTCTATTCAGCTCACAGTAGATTGTGAAATAGGTTCACGATCTGAGTGCATTTCATGGAATAATCTGCATACCTCTCGTTGAATCCGCATCTTATCGCCAACACCAATCATGATTCAAATTTCGATCCTCTCCCTTTCAGAAAAAGGCATTTTCAAAAAAACAGTTTCAATATGATAAATTTAGATTAGATTTCAAGTAAACGTATAAACGTACCTACTTTGAAGCATTAACGAAACAGAATTGAACTTTCATGTTTATGGCAGTTTTTAACGTCAGACGAAAAAACAAATGGCAAAAAATATCTTCATACAATAAAGAATATACGGTAAAGTCGAGGGGCAAAGATCATTAATAAAAGTGGTTAGATACAATGTTGAAAATATACGGCGTGTTTTTCATTAGTTTATTACAGTAGTTGAATAACAATACGTAATTTCATTTAATTTTTGTATTACTTTTATTCTTTATTTATTATTTTGTAAATAACTTGTAGTTTTGGTATTGTTGCCCACCCTGTACCAATTTGATGCAACTTGTGATACATTTTTGGAATCAGCTCAGCAAGGTAACGGGAAAAAAAAATGGGGTGTTCTATTTAAAAAGAACGGTGATGACGTCATTACTCGAAGTTAGGTCACCCTGTATATTAAATTATTATTTAAAAAAACAGGAAACTAAAATAAAAAATCGACCTGTTTCGGGAATTTTCAATGATATTGTTTATTTAGCTAATAATGAATGTATGCGTTACTTTATGGACGCACTGTTTATAAAACGGGATAAAGGGATAACGGGACATGAGATAATGGGATTACGGCATAAGCTAGATGAAACAACACAAAGAAAAACATGGGAAAAAATACAAATTCCACGCGGACAAAGTCGCGGGTACCAGCTAGTTCGTTATAAAATGGTATTATACACACGGCATTCACGGGTGTGCAAGAAGTTAGATTACACCATGTATATTCAAAGTTGAATCACCTTCTTTAGTTTTTAAACAGGATGTAGAATCACTAACAGCTTAAAAGTTACCTATATAAAAGAAGCCAAATAACAACTTACCGGTGGAATTTGTCCTATTACGGTCCTGGTATGTACCACTAACTGCGATAAAAATGAAAGATTTGTTAACAAACAATTTCACACATTTTCTTTCACGTTATTCACTGAAAATAAATCACTCCATTCCATGTGAATGTCTCTTCATCTGCAGCCGAATTTAATTTTGTAAAATTTTTGTTGTTGCGATGCTAGTTGATGGTTTTTTCTTGACAATTTTCGAAATGTCTTCCTCAATTTCAGTCATTTCCTTCTTTCGTTGCTCTTTCTCAATGGAAATCTTTCGTCGTATGATTTGCTGCGATCATTCAGTGGCCATTCAGAAAACAGTAGGCTGTGATGAGAATTTGCCAGGACCGTATTTAATTTTTAATGAAATCTCCGTTATTTGGCAGTTTTTATATACAGTGAGCACGTAAAGGTTGGAATAAATTCGCTGAAATCTTTACAGGGACAGAAGAGAAAAATCGCTCGGACAGGTCAATTTTAATTTTCAAACGTGCATTTTTTGACATATAATTCTTCCGGGTGACGTCATAATTGTGTTAGTTATCGATTTTTTTTTATTGCAACCCCCATATTTGAAAGTCTCGTTTGAAAGAGGACATTTTTCTGCATACAAAACGTTAATTGCATGACATAATACATGAATGAATTGATTTGTTGAAAATATAAACAGGATGTTCATAAAATCAGATGTGGAATCATTTGCGACTGAAAGATAAACTTTAGTCACTATCTTCCATCGTCAAGATAACCTCTTGTGGGGTATTCATGTTGAAAAGGGGAACATTCTCAATTGAATATTGATAGAAAGATTTTTCTGTGAATTGAAAAATCCACGATTAAAATGAAGTTATTTTTTGTGAATGTCTAACAGAAAACAACTACTTCCCCGGCTAAAGCCACGCTGGACATTGAACTACATCTGATAGATATTCTGAAAAGGCCCTAACTCAAAAGAAAAAATCTGAAATTGAAAATTTGCATTTTCATTCAGATAGTCATTTGATTTTCTATTCCAGTCTTAATTGAGAACTCATAAGGATGAATGAGACAAAGAAGAATGTTTTCTAAAAGAGAGTACTCACCAGAAATCATTCATAACATTGACGCAGGAGAGACATCGCATTCACTAGGTCTTCAATACATTTTCGTCGACAAAAATGTATTGAAGACCTAGTGAATGCGATGTCTCTCCTGCGTCAATGTTATGAATGATTTCTGGTGAGTACTTTCTTTTGGAAAACATTCTTCTTTGCCTCATCCATCTTTATGAGTTCTTAATTACGACTGGAATAGAAAATCAAATAACTATCTGAATGAAAATGCAAATTTTCAATTTCAGATTTTTTCTTTTGAGTTAGGGCCTTTTCAGAATATCTATCAGATGTCCAGCGTGGCTTTAGCCGGGGAAGTAGTTGTTTTCTCTTCTGACCCTGTAAAGATTTCAGCGAATGTATTCCAACCTTTACGTGCTCACTGTATGTATTTCTGTGAAATGACTCGTTGAAAACTAAATTACCGATACGGTGTTTCATTTCAAATATTTAAAGCAGGTAGTAGTAGGTAAAAGATCTAATTGAGGATAATGCAATAGGAGATTAAACAGAACGGGAATTTTATCTCATTATCGGTACAAGTTTACTAACAAATAGGATATCACCAATGTTTTCAGGGTATTGAAAGAACATCATAATTCATTTGATTTTGCCTTGGAAAACATAAGCCGATTATATATTGACAAAATATATTAGCATCTTGTTATTTCCAGTATGACACCAACTTTCCGTTTCATCAGCACCTCTACCGGATTTTGAACTACTTTATTATCAGGGAAAATTCTTCATAAAAAAAAATTGGCTAATCTGAAAAAATGTGCTGTTTCACGAGCTAGTGCATCAACGTACATCTACAGGAACAAATTGTCTGGAAGTCATCGCATATTGGTATTTTTAGAATACTCATCCAGTCTCATATTCATTAACTGAAAAACCCCCTGTATGAAAATTCGTACTGAACTTCCATTCTTGATAAATTGTATTTAATTTTTTTCATTTTGGTTCAAATTCCCTATGTCGCAGGTGGGATTTCCTTTTTCGTAGAGTTATTACTGATTTGCGATAATTTACAATAAAAATTATACAATTTGAATAGCGCTCAGATCATTCAGGTCCATTAAAAAGTAATTTGTGTATGATTATTAATATATGATGTTGATTACCCCGACAAAATTGTGTAATGCACAGTTATCGAGGGTTTTTGTGGAAATAAATCGAAAGAAATTAAAATTCATGCACTTGTCGAATAATCATTGATCTTATACTAAAATCGACTTTACTAGTATTTTACTAGGGTAATGTTACAGAATGTTTATTCCAATCAATATGCATATTCTTCAAAAATGACAACGGATCGCGAAGATTTTTAATGTATAGATGCTTGTTCCTTCCATAAAAGGATATTAAAAAAAACCTGATAAAGCGATGTTTGGCAAGTTTTCAGCTTAACAATGTAAAGCTGACCAGACTGGGTCTGCCGAATTTGTCTGACATAAACTGCTCGAGGTGGAATGGGAGGTGTGATTTCAGAGGAACATCTGCCATCTGTAAAACACAGAAACTTCACCCACTTTTCTGCGATGTTCTAGAGTTGTTAGAAAATTAGTAGTCGTCAACTCAACGGACCCGTCAATGTGGTCATTTTTTCAATGGTATTAAACTGGCAGTGGTATGGTGGTAGTTGTAGCAGAATGACCCATTTTATAAATTAATTCATCAGTCGCATATGCTATTTTTTTAGTCTTAAATTGCTCTTACAGTTCGCTGAGGAATGAGTATATTTTTAGTTTGCAGCCATTGTATGGTTCCATCGTTGGTCGACTGGGAATTTGGATTTTTTCCAGAAGTCTTGAATGATACCTTGCATTATCCATGATAATTAAGATGATTTCCGAAGTCTTAGTAACAATTCGGAATTCGTATTATCATCAGCACTTTTGTTTTTAGTTGGAAATATAAGACCGGCACTATCAATGAATCCATCCAACAGGAACAATTATGTATCGTTTGCCTTCTGAGCTACTTTTGATCCGTATAGATTTTACATCATCGTCATGCCAGATTTGCAATGTATTACTTCCATGTTGAAAAATCAACGTTTCATCAAGGGACTATCTCATGAAGCATTATTCACATATTATCTCAAAAACTTCACCCGTTTCTGGTCTTTCCATTAGAGCCCTTCTATCATTATGTTTAGAGAAACGAAAACCTAGACCTCTTAAAATTATACCTAAGGTTATGTTGCAGACATCTATAATATGTCTATTTAGTAGTTCCTGTCGTAGGTTTTCTCTTGTTACAAACAGTTAATTTTGTATCATGGTATAAATAACTGTGCGTATTGCAGATTTAACTCCTTCAGGCAAATCTCGTGTTTTTGGAAGATTTTCTCAAAAAAAATACAACCATTACATTTAGCACTTTTTGTAATAGTAAAAAAATACTCACAGTTGTTTCTCGTGGGCCTTCGTGCCGTATTCTAGACTCAGCTGCACAATTAATAACAGCAATGTTTCAAATGGATTTTTATTTTTTATTTTGGTAATGCTCCAAAACATTTAACACAAGTTTTCTATTTTGCTCGTTTGAAACTTAGCCATTTTCAAATTTCGTTAAAAGTGTATCACAAACTCATCACGACAGAAGAAGCAATACAACACACCAGAAGGATCAACACATTCAAAACGGAGCTTATTTCCAGTCCCCCCCTGCAAACCTTCATTTGAGGGCAAAAAGGGCAGACTGGGAAGTGGCTAAACGAACGGTAGCTCATTCAAAAGTAGTGTGGGCAATAAACTCCTTCAAGCCTTACCAGTCTCCAGGCCCAGATGGAGTAGTTCCCATACTACTTCAGAGCGGAGTTGAATATCCAGCACCAGAACTGTGCAGACTGTACAGGCTGAGCCTAGCATTGGGATGGCTACCTCAAACCTGGAAAACTGTAAACGTGGTCTTTATTCCAAGACCTGGACGGGACTCATATGACCAGGCAAAGGCATACAGACCAATAAGCCTATCGTCATTTCTTCTGAAAGGCTTAGAAAAACTGATAGATAGAGACATAAGGGAAACCGCTCTTGTAGAACGGCCTTTACATCAAAACCAACATGCCTATCTAACAGGAAAATCATTGCGAGACAGCACTTCATAAGCTTGTTTCAAGGCTTGAAGAGTCTCTAGCAAACAAAGAAATTGCACTATGCACTTTTCTAGACATCGAAGGAGCCTTCGACAACACCTCCTTTGAAAGTATGGTCTCTGCGGCCACTCGAAGAGGCATTGACGAAACCACCTGCAGGTAGATACACTCAATGCTTCACAATAGACTGCTCCAAGCCAACATGTTCGAGGAAACAGAGCAGGTTGAAATTTCCAGGGGAACCCCACAGGGGGGCATACTCTCCCCCCTTCTGTGGGACATGGTTGTAGATGAACTGCTAATTTCTCTGAATAACCAAGATTATTACTCTCAAGGGTATGCAGATGACTTGGTCATCCTCATCAAGGGAAATAATACTCGAACAACCTCAGAGCTAATGCAAAATGCACTGAGGACAGTAGAGGAATGGTGTAACAGAGAGAGCCTAAGGGCAAATCCGAACAAAACAACACTAATTCCCTTCACCCGGAGAAGAAACATGGGAGATCTCATACCTCCTAGACTATTCGGTGAAACATTACAAGTAGTAGAGCAGGTGAAATATCTAGGGCTGATTCTTGACAAGAAACTAACCTGGAACCCGCATCTTCAACATGTAACCAATAAAAGCAAGATAACCTTCATGATGTGCAGGAGAGCTTTTGGAAAAACCTGGGGGCTCAAACCGAAAGCCATGCACTGGCTTTACACAGCGGTAATAAGACCAAGAATAACTTATGGCTCACTCTTATGGTGGCCAAAAACAAATCAAAGACAGGCAAAAACTAACTTTGGCAAAATCCAGAGGCTTGCCTGTCTCTGTATCACGGGTGCAATGAATAGCACTCCAACAGCTGCAATGGAAATCATCCTAAACCTCGAACCCAATGTCATTGGAGAGGCCAGGATGAGTGCATACAGACTGAAACAAACAAAAAACTGGAGAATCCGAACAACTGGACATACCAGAATCACTCATGTAATCAACATCGAAGAACTCGAAATGATTTCAGACTACATGCAACCCCTATACTCATTCGAAAAACCATTCGAAACACGAATTGATGGATCTGGATTGGCCCCGAGTATAGAATCACAATCAACTGCGGACATAGTCTGGTATACAGACGATTCAAAGACAGTTGAAGGAACGGGAGCAGGAATACATGGGGTAAGACCAAGAAGGGATTACATAATACCACTTGGCAAATGCTCCACGATATTCCAAGCTGAAACACAGCTATTATGGTATGCATTCAGAAGAATCTAGAAAGTGGTTATAGGAAAAAACACATCTACATTCTATCTGACTGTCAAAGTGCTATCAAAGCACTCAACTCCATACAGATAAAGTCCAAACTGGTCTGGGACTGCCTCCAGAACCTCATCGAGCTGGCAAAACACAATAAGGTCACCTATATGTGGGTGCCAGGTCATAGAGGCATTGAAGGAAACGTCAAAACGGACCAGCTAGCTAGACAAGCATCTGAAACGCTATTCAGAGGGCCAGAACCTGTACATGGGATTAGCAAAAACCAATGCAAGACCCTGATCGACGAGTGGATAAAAAGAAGACATCAACAATATTGGGATCAAACTGTCGGGCAAATACACAGCAAAGTCATGGTAGGGCATCCAAACCGGACCCTGACAGCTGACCTGAACCTGAACGAAGGCTCGTATAATAATAGGTCTGTTGACTGGACACTGCGGCCTGAGAAAACACCTAAACACCATGGGAGTACGCAGGGAAACCGTGGAGTGTAGGCTATGTGATGAAGAGCAGGAACAGCCTCTCATATTATCTTCGACTGTGACGCCCTAAGTAGTAGACACAGAACCTTTGGAGAGATCAGCCCGGAAACAGGCATGGGCACAAACCTGTTTGAATGAGGAACCACTGACGACAGAGTGATACAATAGACCCCAGCTGGTCGCAGTGTCAAGGAAGCTGAGCTTTCAACCTGATGAAGGTAACCCCAATAACCTCGACAATTATCGACCAACATCTTTGATTCTTATTATTATAAAAGTGATTAAAATTATAACGAAAAACGTCTGACTAGCTTTTATACAGCTGGATGCTTTTTATGCGGTAGTGAAAAAACATTTCGATAAAGAAATGAAACCTATAATCAAACTAACTGCAATCAACTACGGTTATATTTCAAATTTGAAGTATATTCTTTCGAAAAAACTTTATAAAAAATCTTTGCAACCCTCTGAGAAAAATAATAAATTCTGACAATAAAACTAAATAGCTTCGCTACTTTTATTGGTCGACGAGATTGAAATTGAAACGTTTTTGAAGAGTGAAAATACGATTTCAACCACACTGAACCAATTTTTCAACCGGTTCTAGTTTAACTTTCTGCATATTCATCCAAAATACCCCGAAAATATTTGTATATATAGACATTATATATACAGGGTGAGTTAGAAGTGGTTATTTGCAAGATCTTTGAAACGGGGTTCAAATTCAACGTATACAAGTTATATAATGCTCTACCATCTCACTACAGGGAATACAATTTTTCCAGATTCAAAGAACTATTACATCATATTTGAACTACCAGTAAGTAATTTTGAGGTGTATCATTTTCTCAACAAAAAAAAAGATTTATCGTTCTATAGTTTTAGGTTAGATTAGGGTAGGTTAAGTATTATGACTGTTAATATAATGAAATTTAAATATAACAAGGGTTGAGTGGAAGAACACTCAAGAGTGAACTCCCCCTTGAGGTTTCCCATTTTTCTTAAAAACATTCATTGTTGTAAGACTATGGTCTCATATGGAAATAAAGGCATTTATTATTATTATTATTTTATATTCAACCAATGTGAATGCAATTTTTGCATAATGATCCTAAAGACCCAGATAAGGTTCTTGGACTATTTCTGTCCCCTTTTATATTGCGATTGTTATTGATCAACTTCGAAAAAACTAATTCTGTATTTGACCTCTATGCTGATGTATGTATGTCCCGGTTTTCTCAAAAAATGTCGAACCAATTTTATTGCCTCTTTTTGCATAGTAATCCTACCGACCCAGGAAATATATTGTTATTTTTATGTCATAATATATTTACAGGGTGAGTTAGAAGTATTAATGCCTGCATTTATTGATACATAAATGAAAAAAGATAATCTGTATCCGACCGGTATGTTTGTATATCGTATAGAAATAGGGGGTTCACTATGGCTGAGAATTGCTTGAGTAATCGCGCATGTCAAGCAGTCTTCTATCTCTTTGAGAATTGGACTCAAGCTGCTTTCTTTCCAGGATGATTTTTTTAACGCCGACTTGATCCCATTATTACGAATAACTGAAAAGTTGGGAATCATTGTATAAAAAAAGCACATCGCGAAGTTTACCTAAAATCTCTAACTACTTTGAATTGCAATTGTTATTGTTATAATACAATAACCTACTACCAATTTAACATGTCATAACTCAACTGTAAATTCGGATACTTATTGAATAATATTAAAATTGTAAATTCAATGTTTGCAAAATGCCGAAACGAAAGAAAATAATATTTCTGAGACGTGTACCTTCACTTTTGGGCATGATTGAGTTGTTTAATCTCTGACTCAAATGTGTGCATTTGGGGCGGTAGATCAAGTCGTAAAACAACTGGACTTAGGGTGGACCCCTGAGGATTTTATTTGTTGAACCCATACAAAATATGGACTATACAAAATACGAACAAATTTGGCATTCAATTCTTCAATATATGGCATTGGTTCAGCCTTAGTGATCAATGCAATTGACTAATGAGAAGTCAGTTTTCACTTAATCGAATCATCGATTTGAAAAATCCTAGAAACAGTAGAGATGGAGAAAGTTAAATTATCGAGTTGGCGTAGCTCATCATAATAGCTTTGAAATCTGTTATTTTCTTCAAATTCGTATTGTGCGTTGAATAATCTATAATTGGTAAGGAAATAGTTACTGATTCCTTGGTTAATGATTCTCAATAATTGAAAAACGAATGTAATGTATACATTGCCACTCACAAAATATTTTTATACGAACTTTTCGTGTCACATAACCTTGATTCTATAATGAACAAATTTTCAATCTTCTAATTAATCCTTGGGTTTATAAAACCAAGATAGGTATTTCGCTATGCAATAGATTCTTCAGGTGGTGATAAACTAAATTATCCTTCAGATATTTTATGATGATTTTAAATATGAAGAACAGCAGTTAGCGATTTTAAATATGAAGAGCAGCAATAGACGTATTTAAAGATAATATTAGTCTTTATTTTACCAAGAAGAAAACAATAGATCACCAGACAACCAGACTATTGTGGGAAAAAGTGAGCTGTTAGTTAAGTGTGCTTGAACTACACTCTCCGTGTTTCAACATAACCTCAGTACTGCTCAAGGTTGTAGAGGAAAAAAATACATGAGTGTTGAACAAAAACATTATTTGTTCTGAGACAAGTTTGAATAATTATAATGTTTATGTAGACTATCTACATTTTTTTTTAAGTTGGACAGCATTTATGGACATCCCTTGGTGGTGTGGTGGTCCATGAGTCCTTCTACCTCAGATGTACCCACTTAAAGCTCCACAGTTGTACAGTATGTGTGACACTGTATCTGGTTTCTTGCCGCAAAGTCTGCAGGTTAGGTCGGCATTGTACAGTTCTATTTTATATATTTGCTCTTTTACTAATGTATGTCCAGTCATGAGCACCGTAATCATTTTTATTTGACCCCTGTTCAAAGTTAACAACTCTGCAGTCTCTCCTGACACGGTCCTCTGATGTATTCTTCTCAGTGTCTGTTTTCTGGGATGTTTCACCTGTTTTTGTGTTTTCCCCGATATAGTCTTCTACAGACGCTCATGCTGTACGTTTTGGTACCCCCAGTGTATGTCCAGGATCTGGTTTGTTTTCCGATCCTCTTTCGTCGGCTTTTTCGTCACCTGCAATTCCTTCGTGTCCTATCATCCAAATCATCTTAACTCGGTTTCGTTCTGCCAGTGTTCTTCTTTGCATGTCCATACCAGTCGAGACGTCGCTACTGTTTACTAAATGCCGCCTGGCTGGCAGAATGTTCTTCTTTTCTGGATATCCTATTATTATGTTTCACATATTGAAGGATTGCATACATCTCTACCTGAAAATAATCTTGCTCCTTCGCCATTCTCCGTTTAAGCTGTTTGTCACGGCTGCCAACGAAAACTTCAAGGAATGGCTCACCAGGGAGCTTACAAATATTAAGCCCTGGACGATCCATGCTTTGGATTCCGGGATAAAGATTTCTGCCTAACCAGGGCATCATCAGGAGACTGGAAAGGCAGAATCAAGGCCTCCCAGGATCTCCCTGGAGGAACTGGTATAGAAAGGAAGACTGGTAATAGGGTTGGATGATGAATCCATCACACTGTTGACCAGGGTGAATTTCCAGCCCTATTACAGCGCCTTACAGGCGACTGTGATCATCCTCGAAGGACTGATGGCACAGCAAAGGTTATGCAGGGGAACCGTACCAGCGACCTCTGGAATCCAACAGGTAACAGGCCAAACACCTCAGGCCCCCGCACCATAGGAACCTCTTAATGTGCCTCTGTCGGAGGCCGGCGAGGCGAATGCAAGTTCTTTGGAAGAGGGAGCCAGAGGAACCGAAACACCACTGTCTCACAAAAAAGCGGAGGAACCTCAGAAGGGACCTCCGACATCACTACCATCGAGCGGACACCGTCACCGATGATCGAAGAGGGACGAGGAGAAGGCTCCGAAGAAATTATTGAGGAACCCGAAAAGGGACCTCAATTAAACTAGGCCTACCAGAAAACCAACAACTGGGTAGGTGGAGGGAAGGCATGAGTGAAGGAGCCACAATCAAGTTGAGTCTTTATAAGCAATAATGACTATTACATTCTTACAAATAAACCTACAACACAGGAAAGCACCCACCGCCCTGCTATGCTGTAGGATCCTCAAGTGGAAACTTAACATCCTACTAATACAGGAGCCTTGGGTATATCAGAGAAAGATCAGATGAATGGAATGGGCGGAGAAACAGCTCACTACTGTACCTCCGTCGATTCTCCCCGCGTATGCGTATACACAAAAGGCATAGAGACATTCCCTGTCCCAGGATTCTGTACCAGAGATCTGGGGGTCTTCATTGATATAGAAGGAGCATTCGACAACACGTCATTTGAGTCTATCTGTCATGCTTCGGCGCGGCATGAGGTCGATCTAACCTTGATCAGGTGGATCGAGGCCATGCTATCGCAGCGAGTGGTAACGACAGAACTAAACGGGAGAACCGTCGCTGCCAAGGTATCAAGAGGGTGTCCACAGGGAGGAGTTCTGTCACCCCTATTATGGTGCCTGGTGGTAACAGCTTCTCACGGACTAAAGAGCAGGAAACCTGCTGGGAAAATACATGGTTTTAGCAGAGAGAAAGTGGTGTTCTCGGAGGGTTAAGAGTCAATCCAGAAAAAGCGGACTTCGTACTCTTTACCAAGAATCGCAAAATAGGAACTCTTCCAGAGATACATCTCTCAGGAAGACAACTTCCGTACAAAGGGTCGACGAAACACTTCGGAGTCATCATAGACTCCAAGCTGACCTGAAACGAGCAGATTGAAAATCGCACCAAGAAGGCTATCTGCTCCTACTGGGCATGCAGAAGAGCCTGGATATATACGACGATTATTCGCCCGACGCTAACGTACGGGTCCATCGTTTGGTGGACTGGCACCACAAATGAACTAGATAAAGTACAAAGACTGGCTTACCTAGGAATGACAGGTGCCATGAGGACGACGCCTACCAGAGCTCTAGAAGTTCTGCTAGGACTGCCACCTCTGCACCTAGTCACTGAGCATGAAGCCTACAGACTCCAAGGTACAGGCCAATGGATTGGCACGGAGGCAGACCATGGACACTCCAATATTTGGAACAAGGCAAAGGAGGGCTTTCCAATCCTACAAATGGAAAGAGATAGCATCCCGCCGATTCTGAATTTCAAAAAGGTAACAAAAATCATCATCTTCACGAGAGATGAATAGAAAGACGCTGCGCCCGGCAGACCCCTTGTCTATGGATCGACCTGGTATACAGATCGATCAAGACTTGGGGCAATGACTGGCGCAGGAGTATACAAGGAAGGAACAAAGAGAGAAATCTCAGTTCCTCTAGGCAAATGTGCCTTAGTGTTCCAGGCCGAAGTATATGTTATATTCACCTGCGTTCAGGAGAGCCTCGACAACAGAAGTCGATGACCTATTGTCATCTACTCGGACAGCAATCGGCATGCCCAGCTGATTCTCAGATCACGTGGGCGCACAATGGGCCCAAGTAAAGAGGCAAACGTGCACGGAGCCCACCATGTGCATAGAAGAAGAAGACGTATATTGATGTTATGCGCATGTGTTCGATATGTATTTTTTTATTTAAATAATGAGGTATTTTAACCTTAATAATTTTACGATACAAATACAAGCCGTGCTGTTTCGACGATAAGACCTGTTAACCAACTAAACTAATTTTTATGATATTTTTTGAGTCTGCGTTTTCCGAAGTTTAACCTAATGCAATAATTTTGCAAGACTTGTATTCTACATTTGTTTGTGAATTCGAAGCATGGACCGTAAGGTTGCATACTTTTTCCTGGAAAAAAAAATTGTGCGAGGCTCACAAATAATGAAGTTTTCCATATGACCACGTGTGTAACTTTCTATCGTCGAACAGGTGAGTGGGTGATTTCCAAAAGAGCTCTGGGACAATTTTGTGTTTGATGTTTCCATTTATTGGAACAAACACTGAATCAGATAACATTACACAAATTAAAAGAAATGTTATGTTCTCGTGGGCGTATAAAAATCATACCGAAATTGAGCTTTCTAGTCGGCTAGGCTTCATTGAAGTGAGGCCGGGGGTTTATTTGTTTACGCAACTGTCAGAGTGGTTTTTGAAGGCTTTGTGACGTTTTGTTGAATCCAAACAATTGATATTGAGTTACTGACGAAAGAAAGATATCGACTTTTCGGGATCTATTTCTGTAGTCGAAGAGAATGTGACAAAGAATTATTAGAATGACTTTTGGCATTATTTGTACAAATGAATGCAGTTGGTGAATTTGTACTTTCACAGAAAGATATGTTTCCCAATGAGGTCAGAATAATTTTGTGGTGTATGATATTTTGCCAGGAAAAAATACATGGTGAAACTTCATGACTGCTGAAATTGTACCAAAAGAACATCCAGATTATACAACGTGATCCAAAAAGTGTATAACAAATGGGGAAATTATTGATTTCTCTAAAAAGTAATTCCTGTTGACAATGAGCAATCGAAAATTTCAAGTCATCAATATCATTGTGATCTAATAAATATTCCGAATATAAAATAACAATAAAAATATACAACTTGATCCAAAAATATATATATATATATATATATATATATATATATATATATGAGAGGTAGGAATATCGAGGGGACTGTTAAAAACAAAATGGAGGAAATTTAATGGACTAATGGACATATATATATATGTATATATATATATATATATATATATATATATATATATATATTGTTACGAAACTGGGGTTCGTTTTTATTGAAATACTCCTCTAATTTCAATGTCCTTTCATTCCACTTACCTGTTTACAACTAATAATAATAATAGAAAAATCGAATTTAAACGGTTTTCTTCACATAAAGGATTCAATATAAAATTGTACAAGAGAATGGTAGATCTCAGGTGAAAAACAACTACTTTCCTGGCAAATACCACGCAGAACGTTGAATGATATTCACCTGAAAATCCATGCATACTTCCATATAATATCAATGGACATTGAATGCAAATGTTTTTTTCTGATAAGCTCGATTATGTTCAATGTATGTCGTGTTCACCTAACAATCCGCATACCGGTTTCAGGCTTCTTGGCCCTCATCATACGGAGTAGTCAACCAGCCAAAGGTCCAGAGAACTCTGGCTGAAGTGAGACACAACGTAAACAAACCATCATCGAGCTTGTAACACCTATAGGTACGCCGGAAAAGATAAACTTTAACTGGCGGTACCTAGTGACAGAAAGAAACACTCCGAAAATCTCCCACCTCGATAGGTTTCTAAATAAAAGATTCCTTCTCAGTAAGAGTGGCAAGCCCGTCTAGCATATAGTGAAAGATAAGTGCCATGTGAAGTGTCTCACTTCAGCCAGAGTTTGACTGGCTGGTTGACTACTCCGTACTGATGAGGGCCAAGAAGCCTGAAACCGGTATGCGGATTGTTAGGTGAACACGACATAAATTGAACATAATCGAGCTTATCAGAAAAAAACATTTGCATTCAATGTCCATTGATATTATATGGAAGTATGCATGGATTTTCAGGTGAATATCATCCAACGTTCTGCGTGGTATTTGCCAGGAAAGTAGTTGTTTTTCACCTGAGATCTACCATTCTCTGGTTCAATTTTATATTGAATCCTTTATGTGAAGAAAACCATTTAAATTTGATTTTTCTATTCATTCCACTTCACATGGCACTTATCTTTCACTATATGCTAGACGGGCTTGCCACTCCTACTGAGAAGGAATCTTCTATTTAGTAACCTATCGAGGTGGGAGATTTTCGGAGTGTTTCTTTCTGTCACTAGGTACCGCCAGTTAAAGTTTATATTTTCCGGGGTACCTATAGGTGTTACAAGCTCGATGATGGTTTGTTTACGTTGTGTCTCACTTCAGCCAGAGTTCTTTGGACCTTTGGCTGGTTGACTACTCCGTACTGATGAGGGCCAAGAAGCCTGAAACCGGTATGCGGATTGTTAGGTGAACACGACATAAATTGAACATAATCGAGCTTATCAGAAAAAAACATTTGCATTCAATGTCCATCGATATTATATGGAAGTATGCATGGATTTTCAGGTGAATATCATTCAACGTTCTGCGTGGTATTTGCCAGGAAAGTAGTTGTTTTTCACCTGAGATCTACCATTCTCTGGTTCAATTTTATATTGAATCCTTTATGTGGAGAAAACCGTTTAAATTCGATTTTTCTATTCATTCCACTTCACATGGCACTTATCTTTCACTAATAATAATTATGATAGTGTTTATTTCTGGAGAATAATCATAGTACATCGTATTCAAAGCAATCTAAAAACATAAATAACGTCGAGTTAGAAAGTGTGGCTGAGGTATTCAGCATTAGTGTAGGGTTCAATTTTCAGTAGAAGTTCATAAATTATCTTTTTGAATTCACCGAGTCTACTCATTTGCTTGAGTCTAACGGGGAGTTTGTTGAACATTTGAATACTCTGGTACAAAGGACTCCTCTCTGACAGTTAATCTGTCTTTTGGGTATATATAATTCAGCGTTCTCGTGTTATATACATTTTGTGGTAAACTATTTTCATAAAGGTGTTCGTCTCTGAAAAGGAATAATAAGAGTTCTTGTATATAGACTCTCCTGTAAGTGTAAGTATTTTAAGGCTGCTGTATTTGCCTGTAAATGATTCTCTTGATTTTAGTTTCAGCATTGTTCTTAAACCTCTTTTTTGTACTATAAAAATGTGTTCTACATTTCTACTAAGTACTTCCATAGAAGATAATACCATACCTACAAACAGATTCAAAATTTGAATGATAGACCATTCGGATCACAACGTATTGACCAATAACTTTCATTGAGTACAAAACTGAATTCAATTTTCGACAAACATTTTGAATATGACAATTGAAACTCAGTGTGCTGTCTATATATAGAGCTGAGAATTTGCTCCCATTTTTTATTTTGAGTGAAATACTCGAAAGTTAAATTTCTTGGGGTTTGTCAAGTCCTGCATGTTTAGTTGTGAACATTACGGTTTTGGTCTTGTTGTCATCCAATATAAGTGTATTTCTCCTGGACCACTCATTTGCATTACAAAGGCTTTCTTCGGTTATGGATATCAGACTGGGAAAATCTACTACGTTGACCAACAAGTTTGTATCGTCAGCAATAATTGTCATTTGGCAATTTTCTCCACAAATCTCCTGCAGGTTATTTAGAAAAATAATAAATCATATCTGATTCCGCTTTGATGCCGACATACCAATTTTGAAGAGAAACGGTCCATTATCACATAACTCGTCCACCATCTTGGAGCCGCCATCTTGAATTCATGGATTTTTACAATAAATTCGTAATCTCCCGAAAACATCCACATACCAATTTTGAATAGAATCGGACCATAATCACAGAGATCGTCTGCCATCTTGAAGCCGCCATTTTTATTTTATGAATTTTGACAAAAACTTATAATTTCCGACCCCGAAAACCCCCACATACCAATTTTGAGTCGAATCGAACCATAAACACAAATCTCGTCCGCGATCTTAGAGCCGCCATTTTCTTTTTTCCATAATGCATTGTCACGGGAACTATAGACACCTACCAAATTTCACGTTAATCGGCTCGGGTTCGAATCCCGCAGCTGGTGAAAAAAAATTTCAAGGTCCCAAGAGTGGTTTCGGATCCCACTATAAAAGGTAAGGTCCCCGTGATTTTAACTCGTACAAGTTTTCATTAACTTTTGAGGGTTGTTCAAACAACTAAGAAAGCGGTAAAAAACAATTTTACAAATTTACAAACTAGAAGTGGGTCAAATTTAACTTACAAGATTTGATTACAAACAATCAGATACTGGGACAGGTGAAACTAAAGAAAGTAAATGAAAGTTTGTAATTAACGATCCTTTCGTTTCTGGAGTTGGATTATTTTATTTTTTCCATTTCCCTGGCCTCGTAAAAAATTAAACGGAATCAATACTACTATGTCACAATGAATGTGTGAACTATGCAACGAAACTTTCAGATTTCAAATGTTACTATCTTAACTATTACTCAAATGTGAGTGAACCTTTGTCAGAAGTACACAAATATTAGCTTATAGAATATGCGAAAGTATAGACCATAGAATTTCAACACGGGGTTTTTCCCCAAGCCACAACATAACTTGTATAAAAAATAAATCATAAATGCCGCATAATAGATAATAGAGTCAAAATTGTTGCTTGCTCATTCGATAGCAAATTCTCTAGAAACAGATCAACAACATAAAAATGGCCACCTATTTAAGCTACACGAACACAAAGAGCTACCGGCTCTCAGGAATCGTAATTAGTTAGATTCGTAGTTAATTTGTTTTCGGGTTACGTCGCATCCAAATCAACGAACTATAGTTCGGAAATAATTTATTATAAACGTAAATAGATGAAATTTCACACGCGGTTTTAACAGTTTTTTTTTCTGGGTATACAAGTTTCGGTTGAGCAATATCAATAAACTCTGGAAGCTGGGAATCAAATTGATTCCGTATATGCTGACTTCTCAAAGGCTTTCGATAGCGTGAATCACGAGTTCTTGATTCATAAATTGGGCATGCTTGATTTTCCACCATGGTTATTATCTTGGTTTAACAGCTACCTTACTAAGAGAATTCAGTATGTTAAAATTAAGAACCATCTCTCTAATCCGGTACAAGTCTCTTCAGGTGTTCCACAGGGATCTCATTTTTGACCATTACTATTTAATTTTTACATAAATGATTTGGTTTCTCACTTTGATTACTATCAGTGTTTGATTTTCGCAGATGATGTAAAAATCTATATTCCAATACAGATTGCTTAAAACTTCAACACGATATAAATAAATTACACGATTGGTCACTCGCAAATGGCTCGGCTCTAAATATTGATAAATGCTTCATAATATCCTTCTCAAAATCCCCTTGAATTTTCACTACAAAATAAATGGATCAACCATGAAACGAGTTAACAATGTTATGGATTTGGGTGTTCAGTTCGATTCACAATTAACATTTATACCACACATAAATGCGACCATAAGCAAAGCAAACCAAATTCTGGGATTCATTCTACGCAATTCAAGCGACTTTTCAATTAATGCCATGAAGACTCTTTACAACTCACTAGTGTGCTCCATACTTCAGTATGCATCTACAGTATGGTCCCGCATTACCAAGTACACATCAATGCGATTGAAAGTGTACAGAATAGATTTCTAAGACATGTGTCATACAGATTGAATCTACTGTAACGAACCTAGGCCGGACCTGTCGCCTCCCGCGTCGCCATCGACAGCGATGAGATCATCCCCGGAGATATTCGAGAACCATCCAGTCCCTCTTCCGCGTAATGCAACGGTCAATATTGGAAACAATTGGAACATGCCGTCGCCAACTGGAAGAATTCGAAACATCGAGAATGCTGTATCGGAGATAAATAGACCGCCCTCAAGAGGGAGTGAACAGTCTGAACGAGCCCATACCATCGAGCTATACAGTGGCGTAGTAATATAAATTAAGTTGTAGATTAAGTGTGAAATAAATTATTTAAACCAAGTTAAGTTTATTTACGTTACACTACAATTTGGGAATTACAACTATGAAACTGTTTTAGCATTTCTGAACATTCCAACCTTTCACAACCGAAGAATAAGAACTGACCTTATTACCTTGTTTAAACTACTTAATAATCAAATCTTATTCCCTCAACTACTGGAACTAATAAACTTCAGAGTACCGTTCAGAGCCTCAATAATTCACTAACTCGATTAATGAGTCTAGGTGATGAACATTTTAATCTCGGCTTGAATATTTTCAATGAGTCTCAAAACAAATTCAAAAATGCTCTCAAAAGATCTCACTAAACAATACAATATCATATACCAATTTTACCAATCATAAATTTAAAAATTTCATAATTGATGTACTTTGTGTTTATATATATTTTATCTTGCTTTTAATGAGTTTAAATGTATTTCAATATATTTTACTTTACCAATGTATTATAATCAATGTATCTATTGTAAAATGGGGCTATCCGTATATAATAAATAAATAAACTTCGTTGGAGAAACGTTAGTTTTAAATGAAGAGTTGACGTATTCGATAAAAATATATTGTCAGGTTTTTGAAACGAATCGTTGATAATCTCAACCAAATTTCAACGTTGAACTTTTCAACCAAAAACGTTTATTCAGCGATTCCTACGTTGATAAAACGTTCTAATAACTTACATGAGTTCATTGGGTAATGATTCCCATTATTTTTTTCAGATTCATGTCATGAAAAATGTATAAATTTATTTAGATTATTTTCAATTGATTCTTATTTATTTATTTACAGAGGAAATACAGGATTAACCTTGATTAATCTAAATGGTCCAACCATAACCTTGCGTATTATCTATACTCTGTTTTCTAATGTGAGAGAGTAATAAATCATTATTGAGCTGTAAAACCGAGTCGTCTTCGCCGTATTCCATAGGCGTACGAGGTTGAATCTTAAGTTGATGTAATTGGATAGCTTATGAAGAACTAAGATGGGAATGTGCAAGTAGATATAGGACATCATAAATGAAAGATATCTGGAATTTTCCGGACGACCCAAAAATGCAATAATATACTGGGTGTCCCAATAAAAAAAACAAAAGTTTATATCATAACTTTTTAATGCGACGTTCAATTGTTTTTCTATTTACATTTCCTGGCGGTTCAGAAAAAATGCTACAACTTTCCTATTCTAACCATTTTTCTAGCTCTTCAAATAAGGAGGATATCTATTGATTCAAATATAACCAATAACCCTGTAAAGTTGATTCAAAGATATTTCGTACCAGCTTAGTGACTGTTGATATGATTAGCCCCAAACAAAGGACAACGCTCAAGTATGCTCATAATTTCCTGTTCCAGTTACAATAAAATAATAAATTTACAATCACCTACCAGATTATCTTTTCCTTACTTCAAAAGTTTTTTTAACAAATAATATTATCTAATAAATAAAATTCTCGAGAAACGGTGTTTGTAATTAAACTCCTCCGAAATGGCTCGACCGATTCTCATGAAATTTTGTGTGCATATCGGTTAGGTCTGCGAATCGGACAACATCTATTTTTCATTCCCCTAAATGTTAAGGGTGGTCCACCCCTTAATTTTTTATTTGATTTTTTAGATATATTTTTTTTATGATACAGCATTCAAAAATACATACAACCCTAAATTTTCACCCTTTTACGAACAACCCCTATTTTTCCATCGCAATTTATTTTATTTTATCCTCAGATCCGCAGTAGGGTTGCAAGATGGCAATCGAATATAATAATTGTAGTACGATAAATTGAGAACGGGATAAAGAAAAAACGGGATAACAGGAAAACGGAAACGGGATAACGAAAAAAAAACAGATAACAGGATAAGGGATAACGGGAAAACGGAAACGGGAAAAAAAAAGGGAAAAGGAAAACGGGATAACGGGAATAACGGGATAACGGGAAAACGGGATGACAGGATAAGGGGAAAACAGGATAACGGGATAATGAAAAAATGGGATAACAGGAAAATGGGAATAACGGGATAACGAAAAAACGGGAAAACGGGATGACAGGATAAGGGGATAACGGGATAAAAAAAACGGGATAACAGGAAAAGGGATAACGGGATAACGGGAATAACGGGAAAAAAAAAAACGGGATAAGGGATAACAGGATAAGGGGATAACGGGAAAACGGGAAACGGGAAAACGGGATAACGGGATAAAGAAAAAACGGGATAACAGGAAAACGAGATAACGGGACAACAGGAAGCGGAAGGAGTCAAAAGCATAGTCTAGATGGAAAGGGAACATAGAAATTTGGACAGGACAACGTCTGTCGGGTCAGCTAGGGTAAATATAAATCTGTCCCTGCGATGAGAGATAACAATATGGTCGGATTTGTTTCACAAATGAGGGTTTTTCCAAGAAAACGATTATAAGCTTAGGCACAGGTAGTTTAGCTACCTGTGCCGCAGTATTTAAAAAATTTGAAATGTTTAGTTACTTTCCGGCAGTTGTTGGAAAAGTTCGTTCTTGAAAATGGCTAGTGTTTCTAAAAATGAGAAAATTATTATTATCAATGTGTTCAACGCTGTTTGCCACCAAAACTCAAGATTCCGAGTTACAAAAATAGTTTAAATGTGTTCGTATATGACTGGAGTCGGACAGTCAACAATATACCGACTGGTGCACGAGGATAAACGCTGCCCCATCAGGTCACCAAAGACAAGTACAGGAAGAAAAGAAACTGTAATAAATGAGGATGAAAAGACTGCCATCAGAAGAAGCAAACACTCGTTTTACTTAAAAAAAGAAATACCTACCTTGAACAAACTCATTTCTGAAATGAAAAAAGATGATTTCATTCCACCCATGGATAGGAAGAAAGTGTGAGGAACTTAAAAGGAAATGAATTTTCATTTTGAAAAAATTCAAAAAAGAAAATCACTTTCAATGGAGAAATACGAAATCATCTGCTGGCGACGACGATTGTTGAGGGATGTTAGACCGTTTCGAAGAAAAAACAGGAATATCTATTATATGGATGAAACTTGGTTAAATGAAGGATATACCGTTGGTAAAATATGGCAGGATAAAAATATAAAATGCGCGAGGCAAGCTTTCATGGAATAAAAGTACCCTCGGGACAAGGTAAAAGATCAATGATTACTCACATTGGTAGTAAAAATGGATTTGTCAATGTTGGCTTACTAGCATTTCAATCAAAACTGACTGAAGACTATCATGAAGACATGAACGCTGATGTTTTTGAAGAATACTTCCAGCAAATGGTAGATCTTATTCCTCCTGGGTCTGTTATAGTCATGGATGATGCCAGCTACCACTCAAGAAAATCCGAAATAATATCAACGTCTTCTTGCAAAAAAAAAGACATCATTCATTGGCTTACTGCAAATGAGAAGCCATTTCACAAAGATATGCTGAAAAATGAGCTACTGGAGATTGTAACGTTGAATAAACCTCTTTGTACGAAATTTGTTGTCGACGAAATCGCTTCAAAACTCCATAGAATTGGTGTGGGCGCAAGTAAAAGGGTTTGTAGCCAGGCAACACTATTTTCAAAATGAGAGACGTTGAAACCTCTTGCAAGAGGGAATAAAGACAGTGGATTGCGAATAGAAGAAAGAATGTTGATAGCTGATAACAGCTAGAAAATTAAGTTGTTGTTTTGTTTGAAAATATGAACAGGATGTTCATAAAATCAGATGTGGAATCATCTGCGACTGAAAGATAAACCTTAGTCACTATCTTCCATCGTTCAAGATATTAATATTCAATTGAGAATGTTTCCCTTTTTAAGTTGTTGTATTGTAATAGTAGATTTTTTATAAATATTAATGTTTATTCCGATTTATTTATTTTCATATTATTATTACTTTTATATAAGTTTTTATCCACTCAATATTAGAATAATTGATATCTGTGAACGTCTTAAATAACTGAATTACGGAATTTTAAAAAACTATAATTGCAAGTTTACAATACAACGCAATAAGTTATCCACCCTGTTTGATGGGTTCCGTCATTGCAAATTTACATTTTATCACTCTCTCACATTAGGCAACAGAGTATAAATGGTTATTAATTGTATTAGAATATAAGTTCACACTTATCCCAGTGACATATTATGGATGAAAGAGAAAGAAAGAAAGAAATCCATAACTTTCATACTTCCTGAGTACACTACGTGGTTCGTGGATTGGTAATTGAAGTTGTTCTTGGGAACATCGATTTCACACACTAACGTAGGATGTTTCATATCGGTAGGAACGAGGGAGGAAACTTCTTCAAAAACTTCAATATTTGAACTGCTTAGTACTAAATCAAGTGTTTTGGAGTCTTCATTCAGGCAGTTGTTGAATGATGTCAAGTCGATTTTTTTTATTAGTCTTGACATTGAAGCTGTAATTAGAGAATTCATGTGAAATTCTTACCTAGTGCTATCAACATTTGGTATGTTGATGGCTTATAACTAAATAACAGTGAGAAGAAACAGTTTCGCCCAGTTGAATAGTTTCGCCCAGTTGATCAGAATAAATGCATTGCCAAAAAAGTTAGCTTTTACGAATAAAGTTTTCAAATATGTATCTATTGGGAGTACAGTAGATTTATATTTCTTTTAGAGTGCAATGAGTACCCCTCCACCTAAGGCCTTACCAGTTTCTTCTAAGCTTCTATCTATTCGGAACACATTATTTCTCTCGTCGAATAATTCGGAATCACAGCATCAAAGTATTTTCCTAATATATTTCGCAAGAACAAATTAGTTTTAGTCCAAACCCCTATAGTTCTGATATGAATTCGTTACTTCATGATATCTTATAGATTTTTATTGAAATGGTAAAAAAATTATAAACTTTCTCTTAAATAAGTTCCTAATAGAGGGAAAATACATATATTTTCTGTAAGTTTTGTGAAACAAATATTTTTTCACACGTATATGCATTTAATTAGTTCTTCATCTTAGCTTATATTTTATATAAAAATGTTTGAAAACACGAACGAAACAGCACATCCGAAAATAGTACTCTTGTACTCTCAACCACCTACACGCTTTCATTACTACTCAAGATAATTACGTTACTGATCCATATTATGAACACATCGTACATTCTGTATATTTATGTTGGAGAATCGTGCCGGCGCTGTGTCATTTAATTTCGTGTTAAATAGAATGAGTCACCCACCCCATACGATGTACGAATATACCTAGATTTTTTCTTGGAATCAATAATGTTTATTTTATTGGTTATTTTAGCGTATTGACTAATTTACTAATGCCAAGGATGTGTTGTAAATAGATGTATTTATACTGTTGATGGCGCTTAAAATATTTTCTGGAATGTTGTCGCCAGATATGTCCGTGAAGGTAAGCCCCGGGAAAAATCGTCAGAGTTACTCACATTTTTACTGGACATTGAACTACATCTGATGTAGTTCAATGTCCAGCGTGGCTTTAGCCAGGGAAGTAGTTGTTTTCTGTTAGACATTCACAAAAAAAAAACTTCATTTTAATCGTGGATTTTTTAATTCACAGAAAAATCTTTCTGTCAATATTCAATTGAAAATGTTTCCCTTTTCAACATGAATACCCCACAAGAGGTTATCTTGACAATGGAAGATAGTGACTAAAGTTTATCTTTCAGTCGCAGATGATTCCACATCTGGTTTTATGATTATCCTGTTCATATTTTGATTAGTATGTTAATTATAAATATCACCACTTGGCGATCTGTAAAACACAACAAGACTATAAGTTGAATGATTGACATATACATCAACTGATAAAATCCAAAAATTCATATCGACGACGATGGATTGGATGTTTGTAAATTCAAATGAATCTTTCACAAATATTTGGACACCTCTTGTATGCCTACTACTCATTTTATATCCCTGTATATACAGTGTGGCCTATTTAAAATGGAACCACCCCTGTAGAATACGCATTTTTAAATCATTCTCAAAAAAATTTTTTTGTAATATTGAGCATCAAAAACTATATCTTGACACAAATTTTCATAACTTTAGTTTCATTTCCAAGGCACTCTATGGTTTTTTTTCTTCGTCAAAAACGGCAAAAGTTTATTGGGCAATTTTTGTTTTGAAATTTGACTACACCAATGGATTTGTAGTCGTTATAAATGGAAACCATAAAAATTTCATGAAAAAATATTGGTTAACAACGAAGTTACAACAACTTAATTTTGGAAACAAAGTATTTGATTATAATTTTTATTTAGATTATAGTTTATTTAAAATCTGGAAATGCCAAAAACCTTTTTTAACATTATAATTTCGAAAAAAGTTTGTAATTTGTACAGCGAAAATCCAAAGTCAATAGCTCATTCCGTTCTACAGTTATAACTCCTGAAAGTATGGTAATGTGAGCGATTTGTGGTGGAAGCGATTTTGTAATAAAAATCTGACTACGCCACTGGATTTATAAATTATATTCCCTTAAAATAATTTATTCAAGTTTAGGTTATAAGTGTATTCGAAAATAACAGGAAATTAAAAATTCATTTTCAAGTTATGCAGTCTTCCATAGCCGATAAAAACGAAATGAACCGAATCAAGTTTTAAAGTATCAAAATTATTTATTGAATGATAAAACAGAAAGCAGGACAAAAAATGTTCTTTTTAAATTCTGCAAAACTCAATTGAAACAAGCTTTTAGAGAACTAATACATTAGGCATAGGTATTGTACTAAATCAATAGTAGGCTGTGAATTAGTACACCACAAATCGCTCACATTACCATACTTTCAGGAGTTATAACTGTAGAAGGGAATAAGCTATTGACTTCGGATTTTCGCTGTACAAATTCACTGGTGTTCTACTTTGTATCGGCAGTGTTGCCAGATTTTAAATATGTCTATAATCTAAATAAAAATTATAATCAAATACTTTGTTTCCAAAATTAAAGCTGTTGTAACTTCGTTGTTAACAAATATTTTTTTATGAAATTATGATGGTTTCCATTCATAACGACTACGAATCCAGTGGTGTAGTCAAATTTGAAAACAAAAATTTCCTAATAAACTTTTGCCGTTTTTGACGAAGAAAAAAAACCATAGAGTGCCTTGGAAATTAAACTAAAGTTATGAAAATTTGTGTCAAGATACAGTTTTTGATGCTTAATATTAAAAAAACATTTTTGAGATTGACTGAAAAATGCGTATTCTACAGGAGTGGTTCCATTTTAAATGGGTCACACTGTATAATTCATCATCATTGATTTCTTCAGTCACACTTGCTCCTGATAAACACAGCACTGAAGGGTTGTATTTTATTATATAGTCTAACAGCTCATCTTAATGTTTACAAAAACTAGATATATTCATACAGGATAAAAACAGCTCCCTATTACTCGGTAGTCTTTTAGTGATGATATTTTCATAATCAATTTTCCTTTGTATGGTTTGAACAATTCTTTGATAGCATTTACAATTCATATCAGTGGCGGCGTTATCTACGTGAAGGTTTAAATTGAGTTTATTGTTCGTTGGAATACAGTTTATACAATTTTTGATGTCACTATTACAGTCAACACTCTTGTGATTACCTGCGCAAATAACACATGCAGCATTCTCCTTGCAGTTTTTGGATTAATATATTTTGCAGATACTCCACCCTACGTATGGTTCATGGTTGTCATGCTTCATCAATAATTTGAATGTATTCGGATCAACTTCTACAATCATGCTGAATCTACATTTCCTTCCCTTAGTACTGATTAAATACTGAAACTTGAAATCCTCTTCTTGGGGTATTTTATTTTTCTGAATAATTTTAACTAGTAGATCTTTTGGTTCTACATTTTTATCTTCATCTGCTAAGCCTGTACTGACGATTCTTGGCACAAGTCTTTTCGGTTCCTGAATTTTTGCTCCAGAATTTGAACATTTAACTATCACTCCTCCATGTCTGGCATTTTTTTCTATATTCAACCCAATTTTTAATTCTGCAGGATCTATACTCTTTTTGAGATTTTTCGTTACTAGATTTGAATCTTTATCATCTTTTGGTTTGACAACTAATATATGATTGTCATTTTTCTTATTTTTCATCGCATCTGCAAGATTTCTGAGCTTTTTCCTCTGTGATACGGCTGTTGTTAGATTATCTTTCAAATTATGAATTTCAATCTGAAGTTGTTCAAAACTTTGTTTACTTATAATTTCAAAACAACAATCCAGCTTCTTTTTAATATCACTTAATATTTCATACAATTGGTTTCCTTCGGACGACACTGAATTTGACCTAGTTGAACGGCTGTTGGAAGGTTTTTCATTACCCATTTTTGTTGCTCTTTATCAGTCCACATGAAAAGAAGCAAAACCATGTTAAATGCCGGTGAAAATGAGATATTGTTTAATATAACGTTTATATCTCGACGAAACAGTGTTTAATCAAGATTCCACTAGCACCATTGAATTCTTCAGAAAATATTCTATTCAATTATATAAAAATAAAATTAATTCACTCAACTTTCACCACTTCACTTTGGAGAAATATACAGTGCTTCTCAAAAGTTCCCTCCCCCCCCCCTCTTATTTTTGTAACGATTATACATAAACAAGTGAAATTTGTAAACTGAATATTAAAGGTTGTAAACTTCCCTTCTAGTGATGATAGATGACGAAATCGTCAAAGATGACGTCACAAGGCCATTGTGACCAATAATTTTAAATGGAACCCTACGGCAAGCGACACCTCTTTTAGAAGGTATCGAAAAAACCTATTCAATGATACTAATTTTGTTTGTGTTTATGGCAGTTTTGGCAACTCGCTTTTAAAAAACGCAAAGCTGTGATGAATTAAATCAATACTAAAATTCCAAATTCGAACTCCGCCTCTGGATAGTTGTCAAATAAGCTGACGTTTTTGTTAGTCTCCCTAATTCGACGTTTTTGTAATTGTCCAAGTTTTTGGAAATTTAATAATTTGTGTATTGTTGATCGAACGTTTAACTGTTTTAGCATCTTTTGGTACTTTTAATCTTTTTGTACATTTTAATAATTTGTTAAACTGTTGTGAGCCGAACGTTTAAGTGCTTCAAGAAGCGGAATGGTACGTGAGTTAGGTGATAAAGTAGCAGCGATCCTAATTCTTGGTGAAACTGGACAAAATATTCATGCAGCAGAACGCATTTTTAATGAGAGGTTTCCCGATCGCTCCGTTTCGAGGACTTATTTAAGGGAGCTTCTTCGTAAGTTTGAAACAACGGGTAGTATTAATGATGCGAAACGATCTGGCAGACCACAAATTTCTGATGAGAAAAAAATTGATATACTGGCAGAAGTAATAGTTAATCCTACTTCTTCAACAACTCACGTTGCATCTACCTGTGAAGTCAGTCGAAGTACAGTACACAGGGTGTTGAAAAAAAAAAATTCATCCATACAAATTAAAAATGGTTCATCAACTCTCAGACGACGACCCAGACCGAAAACTAGAATTTTGTGAAAATATGGAAACTAAAATTAACCAACAGCCAGACTATGACAAAACAATTTGTTTTAGTGACAAAAGTACTTTCTATCTAAATGGAAATGTAAATACACAGAATGTAAGGTATTGGAGTGACGCAAATCCTCACCTGTTTCGTGAAACACATACCCAATTTCCCTAGAAGGTGAATGTTTGGGCAGGTATCCTGGGAAACCACATCGTTGGGCCTCTTTTTTTAAATACTTATTTAACTGGTGAGGTTTATCTGGAGCTGTTGCAAAACGCAATAGCATAGCCGGATTAAGAGGGGGGCAAACGGGGCTGCAGCCCCGGAGCCTCCACAAGAGAGGGGCCTCCACAATATAAATTTTTAGGTAAAATTTCCTAACAAATACCGAAGGATATGCAAAATTATATATAAAAAATCTGACATCAAAAGAGCAGTTTTCCCACTTTTTCCTCTCATTTTTCCTTTTAAACATTCAAAAACATTCGTATTCTTGTCAAAATCCATGGTTAATATTAATCTTCGATCTGATGAATCATGTGTATATGCGAGAAACAATCACCAAGTAAAACATCATACTATTATACAAAATATTATATCGTATCGAAATTAGCTGTAAAAACAAGAACAATTGAATTTAAAAAAATATATAAATTTTTTTATTAAATGAAGGATTTTCTGTCGATGTATTCTTCGAATGACACAAGCGATCTAGATACACAATGAAATTCAATAATCATAAGCAAAAGAAAATAATATTTCAATTTATGAATATGATTGCATCAAATTATTTATAAGAGCCCTGTGCGCATTCCATAATAGAACAAAAGTTCAAATTCTGTTGACTATTTTCCTGCCGATTCTACCAACACTTTGCCCGTCTATACCTGTTTTTCCTATTTATTGGCGTTGACAAGTGTCCGTTGAGTGGCGCGCTTGTAACAGAGAAATCCCCGAAATCTGAAAGTGTGAGTCTAAGAGAAGGATGACATTCCGCAACAAATGTAAATCCTTCTGAAAAAGGACCATCAAAAAGACCAATCTAAGATGTTCTACTATCAAATTCTTGAAAACCAAAATTTCAGAGCTACATTCTCGAACATTGAAATTACAGTGATTATTTTTTGACATTGCTAGAAACCGATGGAAACGTTCAATTCAAATAATTCATATACGTTTTGGCCAATCAATAGTGGGAATATTCTACCTAGAAAATTGTCGCGGGAATAATTTGAGGTATTTTGTTTTTATTGTCTGACAACCTATATTTTTAATTTGACGTATGTCATCAATTCGCATGAAAAGTGTGAAATGAATCAAAACCGGTTTAGTACATTATATAATTTTGCAAGGAAATGTGTTTATGATCGTACATAAAAAAAATCATCTAAAGAATACCACACGAGAGTTCGATATAGTAGAAAATAATTATCTAGATTTCTTTCTCAAACTTGTTGGCAATAACCACTCGAGCCAGTTGGTCTCTCTTGTCTATTGCCTGGCAACAAGTTTTCGAAAATCTGTCGAATTATTTTCACTCTCTTGTGATATTACAACTGAGAATGTGATGATGTCAAATTGCACTGGAAAGCGCTCATTTTCCAAAATGAAAAAATAGACGAATTACGATGAGACAAAGCCGCCTATCAAAATTATCGCTTTTTAGCATTGAGAATGATTTTCTGCGGATGCTGGATTTGACCGAAATCATCAATGATTTTTCGTCGAAAAAAGCTCGCAAGAATCCATTCGTTTACGCTGTAATTTAATTTATTTCTTGTATTTTATTATACCTACATATGCTCGTGTCGAAATAATTTGATTTGTTCCGCAATAAATAAAAAATAAAAAATTTGTTTGAAAAATAATTAGGGGCCTCCACTCCTTTGTTGCCCCAGGGCCTCCACACCTTTTAATCCGGCCCTGGGTGTACTCATTGCGATCCGGGAAGAACTAAATAATTAAAGCTACTCCGCCAAACTTGGTTCGTATTACACCCGTTCGCGCAATTGATACATATATACTTTAATTGCACGCTGAAAAATACTGACACTACGTTGCAGCGTATCGTATCAAAATGAAATGATACGGTGATATGATACGATACGATACGTATGGATACCTACCTTTATAGAACTATTCGTTCTACATGATCGATTGAATGGAGAACGTTATTTGGAGTTCATTCAGAACCGTTTGAATAGACTTTTGGAACATTTTCCATTGCAAACCCGAAAAGATATGTGGTTTATGCGTGATGGCGCTCCTCCTCATTTTAGTTTCATTGTGCGGGCCCACCTGAATCATATTTTTCCCGATATATGGATTGGTAGAAGAGGGCCATATTCATGGCCAGTGCGGTCTGGGGATTTGAATTCTTGGATTTTTTTCTGTGGGTGCATTTCAAAATCCTACATCTATTCACACAAGATATGACTCGTTGAGTAGAACAACATTACATTGTGAAGCCATACGAAACGATCCTGGCATGCAATTTCAAGTACACAGGGGGTGTCTTCGCAGACTTCGAAAATGAATTGAGAGAAAATCGTGTCATATCGAGCAGTTTTTGTAGTGGATGTTTCAGTTCAGTGTGCTCTTGAGGATTACGATTGATTGAAGCGTTTGCATTATTAAAACTTGTAATGAAGATTGTACCCATTAATTCTATTGTCATTAAAAATTAATCTTTTCAAATAACGGTTGACGTCTCAGGTTGGATGTCGTCGAATAAAAGAGCATTTTAATCAAAAATCGTTGCTCCGAATAACTTTACACACGTGTACTTTTATCCAGGAAACTTTGTTGTAAAACATTGAAAAATCTCAGGAATTTCAAAGTTTTGGGGTGTGGGCCATCGAGGGCAGTCCGTTCCTGACTTTGTAGCAAACCAACTGACTCATGCATGAAACCTCATCGAAGGAATTCATTTGTTTCGTCAATCACCAAAATTTGGTTGATTGTAAATATTCAATTGGAAAGTTATGAGAGATGAACATTTTTCATTGTGTAAAAACTTAGTAACGAAGGATTTCAGGAAAAAAGTTATATGAAGTACTGGTGATATTTTGACCCCATCTATACATTCCCGAGAAGAAAAGGGGAAGTCCTGGGACACCCTGTATATGAGAAGTCGTATTTCATCTACGAAACTGCAGTAAGGATTTATGGTACGAAAGATAGTTCTGAGTGAAAAAACTTTGTATCAGAACTCGTTTTTCACTATGTGGAAAGTTCCAATGAAATACACCTGGAGATACAAACATGAATGAAAACAAAATGTGATAAAAAAATCCTTTTGTATCTGAAAACAATTTATGTTTGAGATTTCCACATTTGAAAGAGTATTAGCAAATTTTTTATTTTATTTTCAATGTTTTATATGAAGTGGAGAAGTAGAAAGTCAAAAATTTTCTCAAATCCATGTTTTTTCCAGAATAATAAAAAAATAACTTTTTTACTAAAGTATCTCATATGGTTGTCTGTCGTGGGTGATATTGCTCAAAGTTTCAAATAAGGTCCTTTTTTTAATTCCCCCATTACACATTTCAGAGACATGTTAATTGATTTATTATTATTATGACTGTTTGGAATGTAATCCGAATAATTCTGTATTTCGGATAAATTCCATGCCACAACTCCAATAGTCTTGTCGACTTCTAATCTCCTCGATGTATGCAGTATATCAAACTACCGTCTGCTTTTCATTTAATATCGGTTTCGAATTACAAATAAAATGATTAGGATTACGTTTTAAATATAGAAGAGTATTTCATCATAGTTGAGGAATATTTGTGAACATTCCTATAAATATTTATTAAACTGTAACATTAAACATCCGCGACGAAGAAATGACCGTCACATCCTGATGAGAATAAATTTCAACCAAAGATCTAGTAAAAAAGGGAAACTCTGAAAAGTATTTCGATGGGAGTGTTTGTTGTATTATCAGTTTTGAATCGAGCTGAGCTAAAAAATATGTTAAGTGCAAGCCAGACTCCACATAATGAGTGTCCCGTACCAGTTTAAAGTATACAACTATAGTTGGATCTATTAGGGCCATTTAGGTCGCATGGTTTTTTTATTTTCTCAAGTACTCTGTATTTCAGTTTTGTCTTCTAGGTCTTCATTATATTTTTCTCATATGTCATTTTATTTTCTAGGTAAAGTTATTTATGCATCTAACACTGCATTTCTGCGATATTATTCCATTCTCTTGGAATTTTTCACAGCATTGATATTTACCAACCTGAGATTTGTTTTTTTTAACATATATAAATCTGCCATGTTCCAGTTTCAGTAAATAATTGAAAATTATGTACAGTTCATGGGTATCAGATTTTTTATTCAAATAATTTCCTTTTTAATACGATTTATCTCTAGAAAGGTCCTTTTGTGGTAATTCCTTTCCCAAGATCTCGGCATTTTCGAAAACCATTATGTTTTATAGAAATGTTCAGTCAACACGCGCGATTTTTTCTTTGTAAGAGTCACTTTTATGTTATATTATTCTACCGTTTAGAATCAATCTTGTTAGTCCCATGCTGCTCGACAATTCATACATTCAATTATGTGGATGTCAACCAATTTTCCCGCTCAATTGACTGGGGTCAAATATCTTCCTTGGTCAATTGACTGTTGAATTGACCGATCAAATTGACTTCGTAGGGTCCTAAAAATGGTTTATCAATGTTTTATTTCAAAATAACCCTATTCTACCGAGGCCAGTGCCGGTGGGGTGTCACAGAGCAGATTTATTTTTCTGTTTAGAAATTTCGTTGTTCGTATAAAATGGAGGAGAAGGGAGCCAAAAAGTTTTTCTCCCTGGATAAATACTCGTTAATAAGTAACGTTCTCGTTGTGAATTTAATGATTTAAAGCAAACAAAAGACACTCACTTCACTAAATGATGTTCACTAAACAAGACCACGACACGTGTTTCGCTATACAATACCTTTTTCAAATGGAGATAATTATGTATCAATATTATAACTTGAAAAAGCTATTGTATAGCGAAACACGTGTCATGGTTTTGTAAACCCGGTTTAGTAAAAATCATTTAGTGAAGTCTTTTGTTTGCTTCAATATAGATTTTCATCAAGTATCGGTCGCATCAATTCAAAATTTTAATGATTTAAAATTATTATTGTTTGCCGTTTAAATAAAAATAAAACCAAAAATTAGCAAATCCACATACTCCCCACAAAAAACTTTTTCACTGAAACCATTATAACTTATGTTATTCAAAACTTTGTTATATTGAGACGAAAATCAATCATTCTTATATTCTGGAGTTTGGCGTTGTCAGCCAGTCCATCACTCGGTTGGAAATTATCAATTTCTGGATTCCCTTGGCATCTTGATTATTTCTTATGGCAGCTGTAAAGAAGAAAATGGAATCAATACACATTATAACATAATTAAGCGTGTTTGCATTTGTGAACTATTCAAACTCGTTTTAAGTTCAAGTGAATGTGATGAACAGTGTCATCGGTAACCAATCTTTCAGATTTCGAATGTCACTATCTTAACCATTACTAAAACTAGAGAGAACAAATATTAGCTTAAATAGTTCAACAAGTTTTTGTCTCTCTTCTTGGAACACTACCTACATTTGTACATGTGATTTAAATACAAATCATGAATGCCGAATATAGCCAAAATTGTTGTCTACCTTGTATCTTATTCGATATCGAATTGTCTTGAATCATTTCATCATAAAAATGGTTGCCTATACAGTGCGGCTTTTTATTGTTTCCCCCTCTGTTAACTTTTGAACGGTTCGACGTAGAACAATGAAAAAAAAAAGTATTGTATGATATCACAGACACTACTTTTTGAAATAAAATATGTTAAAATTGGTGATGAAATGAGCTCTGCTGCAAATGTTACCTATGGAGTTCCGCAGGGATCAGTTCTCGGGCCGATACTCTTCAATATATATATATATATATATAAATGATTTACTGAATATTAATAGTGAAGGTGATATTTTGAGTTTTGCTGACGACACAGCAATCATATATACTGCGAGTAGTTGGGATACCCTTAAAATAAAATGTGAAAGAGATTTCATTAAAATAATTAACTGGCTCAATAATCGATTACTGACAGTAAATTTCAATAAAACCATTTTTTTACCCTTTACTTCCTATTCCAGACATCTACCAGGATACGAAAGTCTCACTTTTTCTATTGGCAACAAGTCCACAACAATTTATACAAAACCTTATTGCAAATACCTAGGTATATATCTGGACATACATCTGAAATGGGACACACAAATAAGCCATGTAGTGAAGAAACTTAGGTTTACACTATATAAATTCAAATACCTGTCTCAAATAATTACCTTTGAACAAATGAAAATATTATACTTTGCCCTTGCTGAAACTCATATCAGATATGGACTAATAGCATGGGGAGCTGCCACAAATAATCACATTGCACACCTACAAAAAATCCAGAAATGGATAATAAAAGTTGTAATGAAAAAACCTTTCCTCTACCCAACTAACGAACTATTCCAAGAGTCAAATATTTTTGATACCCGACAATTATACTTCTTAACCACAGTCACGACGCAACACAAATTCAAATCAGAACTCTCTTTCTCTGAACATAAATATGAAACGAGGAACAAACAAAAATCGATTATTCCCCGAGCGGAAAAAAACACATTCCAAAGATGTTTTTCATATTTAGCTCCTAGGTTCTACAATATTATACCATCAGAAATTAAATCAATCCTATCAATATTCACATTCAAATCAAAAATAAAGAAATGGATTAGAAGTCTTCCACGACTGCAGGTGCATCAATTTGTGGATGTTAATAATACATATTATTTCTGAACTGATCGCACTCACTCCTTGTACACATGGATTTTAATATCAAGAAATCGAAAATCAATCCACTTTCAAACTTTTAAATTTTGAATTTTAATGTTTATTTTTATAATACATAAAACCGATTGTTCTACGATGTTTTTTTTTCTATTTTGTCTCTATTTTTACTAATTTGTTACTGTTACTTGTACTTTGTTAGTTAGTTATTCTGCAATTTTGTTAGTTCATTAATTAGTCACTCTACTGCTACGTTGGCATTCACTCAATAAGGTATATTATAAGTTTATTTTTATTTTTTTACTTTATACAATGCGGTAACCATATGAAACCACTTTCAAGGCTAAGCCTTTAGTGTATCACTTTTTTTATTTGCAGTATGCATAAAATGTAATATATGTAGTATCTATAATGAATGTACTGTTCTTACGGCAAATAAATTATTATTATTATTATTATTATTGTGATTGCCCGATAAATGAAGCGGGGGGGGCCCATCAACTTCAAAATTTTAAATAGCATGGGGGGTCGTGTGGCACATCGTTGAAAATATAGTTCAATTCTCTTTCCAACCATCTAATTGTTTTTATCATTTCGTTGATTTGTTTTTTCACAATGTGCATTTGAAATGTCAAGCATAAGTGCGGATCTGAACGGTACCCTTATCTCGATAACTTTTGAACGGTTTCATATGAAACAATGGGACCACAAATATTTTAATTGGTATTACCGGTCCTACTTTTTGAGAGAAGAAACATTACAATTACTCGACAGAGGGCGCTGGGGGCATAACAACTTGAAAATTTCGAAAGGCATAGAGGTCGAGTTGCACACCATTGAAAGGGTAATTCAATTATAGTTTCAACCATGATTGTTCTACGGAATCACAATTGCGATGAGTAACACTGAATACGGTCAATAGAGGAAGATTCGTTACTTAAATGGTTTTTCGAATTTGTTTCAAAGCCTAATTAAGTTAGGTTGAAATTTTGAATCCATACAGTAATCCAATTTTTTGAATTGATGCGGTCGATAGTTGAGGAAAATCCATATTGAAGTAAACAAAAGACACTCAATTCTCTAAATTATTATCAGTAAACTAGGTTCACAAAACTCCGACACGTGTTTCGCTATACAATAGCCTTTTATAGCCTTTTCAAGAGATTATACCCAAATAATACCCAACTCATTTATTTTTAATGACCAGAATTATAAAGGTATCATTTATCGGATTTAGTAAACTGATAATCAAGCAGTAACCTAGAAATGCCCATTATGAAATTGGATTCTTTTGTCGATGTTTTAAGAACAATGTAACATCATTGTTATATCATTACTTACCTCCTCTTTATATTATCGCATTTGTATTTAAAGAAGAGTTTCATTCCACTTCTACTAGTATTATTTTGAATTTGAAACATTATCATGGTTCGTGTACGTCCTATCGATGAGAAAACTGAAGCAATCTACATTTTTGGTGAGGCCCGTGGAAACTACCATGCAGCAGAGAGAATTGTTAATGGAAAATTCCCTGATCGTCCAATAACTCGAAAATTCAACAGAACTGGCACTGTTCATGGAACCAGTGGCCGAAAATCAATTTCGGAGGAGACGGAAGTTTCGGTAATTGCCGAACTGGTGGTTAATTCTCAACAAAGTACCTCACTTCACACATACGATCGACGAATATTTGAAGAAACACAGATTCCATCCATACAAGTTGGTACTGTTACACCAACTCACAGGAGATGACCCAGACCGAAGGAATTACATTAAAAATATTTGTTTTTCAGATGAAAGTGCTTTTTTTTAACGGAAACGTGAATACACAAAATGTGCGGTACTGGAGTGACACAAACCCCCATATCTTTCGAGAAGGTGACACACAGTTCCCACAGAAACTGAATGTGTGGGCAGGTCCTTTATTTCTGGAAGAAAACTTCGAACGGTAATTTATACCTGGAGATGCTACAAGAAACGATCGATCCACTCATACTCCAAATACTAGAAGAAAATGAGAACGAATTCCAGGAACACATTACTTTCCAGCAAGACGGGGCCCCTCCTCACTTCCAACGTCAAGTTCGAGAGTATCTGGATGTAAGATACCCTATGAGATGGATTGGACGTCGTGGACCAATCGAATGGCCGGCACGATCACCAGACCTCACACCTTGTGACTTCTTTCTGTGGGGTTACATCAAATCAAAAGTATATAAACTACAATCCGACTCTTTGGAAGAACTGAAACAACGAATAACACGGATGTGTGCTGGCATATCTGCAGATATGTTACATAATGTTCGGGAAGAATTTTCGAATCGAATATTTTATTGTCGAGAAGCAAGTTACAGAATGATGTCACGCTAAGCCAGCAAGATGCAACGGAGGATCACCGACACCCGATACCCCGAGCGCCGTCAGCAAGAGATAAGCCCGCAAGCGGATGACGACTTTCATATAATTTATATACCAGTCTGACTTTATTCTTTGATCAAATAGTATCATCCATATATTTTCATTGTTAGTATTTTATTGAATAAAATCCAATTTTTAAAAAGGGATACTTTCGTAAATAAAATCTAACTGGCGCAGTCGGTAGGATCGCGAAAGAGTCTGTTTATAGATCCTCGTCGTTTTCTAACGTTTGTTCGCGATTCTACAAAAGAACCTTATTCGAAAGTGTGTCGAGAGTGACCTTTGAAGGATTACTTGAAGAATAGCGGAAGAAGAGGAATGCAGCTGATCATCACCATTCTTCTGTGAGTAGTATTTCATGTCAGATTCCTCTGTTCCTAATCCTTGTTGCGATCCTAGTGCAGAGTTAGAACTAAGCAATCTTTTAGTGAATTTGAATATTTCAAGCGATAATATTAGTAATAATCAATCAATTGAAGTAATTGAGATCATGGCACCACCAACATTTGACGTCAAAAACTTATGCATTCTACCTAATTTTGATGGAAACCCGAACGAGCTTTATGACTTCATCAAAGTTGCATCTACCTTACTTAATCATTATTGGGACCCCGCCAACGCAGGGTGCATTCAAAATATTCTATTACTCCAAGGAATAATAAGCAAGTTAATCGGACGAGCCAAAGAAGTTGTCTCAATTTATGGATGCGACAACTGGGACAGCATAAAAAATACACTCATTCAAAATTTTGGAGATCAGCGTGATGAAAACTCACTCACACGGGATCTAGTTAATTTGAGACAATTCCCCAATGAATCACCTATCCAATTTTATGAGAAATGCATGGGACTCCTCAATACGATATGTAACTATATAGACCTCCATCATGATGACGCAGCTTTAAAAAGAAGCAAGAAGGAATTTTTCCAACAACAGACATTGACCACATTTTTGGCTGGTCTCAAGGAACCACTTGGTGCAACCATTCGAGCAATGAGGCCACCGAATCTATCATCTGCAATCCAATATTTACAGGAAGAAAACAATATTCGATGCCTCCAAAGAAATCACGGACCACCACAGATCCAGACAGCCAATAGAAACCCGATGACTACAATGACACATCACTTCTCTAGACCACAAATGCCAACGTACGCCCCAAATTTTGGACCAATAAGTTATGCCAACAAAACGCCACGCCCCTTTCCACAGGGACCAATCAATATCTCACCAAGACATAGCCCTCCAGCACAACGTTTCTTCACAAACCAAAAGGTTTTTGGAAAACCCCAAAATGTTTGGGCTACCAGAAACAATCCAAACAACTCAAGTACATCCCAGCAACCAAAACCTACGCCGATGAGCGTATCTACAAGGAATACAGGGCCATTGACTCAAAATCGAAGACAATTCCAAAACTTCCAAAACTTCCAAAATTTCAGGAGCCAACCACAGCAAAGACCGAACTTCACCTCCGAAAAATTATTCAATATCGAACAATATGATCAATATAATGGCGAAACATCAACCAGTCACGAAAATTTTGGACACTTCCCAGAAAATGATCCACCAGGAAGACGAATACATACCCGAAACGTAGTAGAACTTCATACCTTCGCAGACAAAAAAGAGCTACCATATTTAACCATACCTCAACCACCCTTGAAACTACTCATCGATACCGGTGCAACAAAATTTTTCCAAAATTATTCACAGGACTACTGTGCCGAAATTCCAAGTTTTTCCGAATTCAACAGTGACCTTGACCTGAAATTTTACCTTTTTAAATTCCACAAAACCTTCGACGGACTGATTGGTCTAGATAACTTAAAATTGCTACAAGCTCATCTGAATTTTCCCAAATCTGAATTGACCACTCAACACTCAAAATTGCCAATTGAATATTATGGAAATAAACACCAAAGAAGCTTTTAGCCTCAATAAGTTCATGAACAATTTCAACGAGAAACTTTCAAAACCAGAAGAAGATGACGCATCTATGTATAACAATGCACCTCAAGGAGAGACACAAGAAATTGATGAAGATCGACAAAACCTACCTCAACGGAAAACCAGAAAAGAATCGTCTGAAACAGACACCGCCGACGAAGAAATACCTAACCGACATGACCTACCACAAGGCAGCAAAAGCAATCACTCTGAAACCGATACAGCAGACGAAGTAGGTTCCAATCAAACCGTTCACACTATTCACGAAAACCCAACATTCGACATACCAATATCAGAAAAACCAATCAATGTTTACAAAAATCAAGTACTGCTCAAATTCGTCAACTATAATCCATCGATACCCGTCATAGAACACACCTTCCCCAACAATCAACGTATTCACGCCCAGATAGGACTAGATGACGTTGAAAAACCTTTTAATTTTTAAAAATACATATCTCCAAAATCGAAATACGCTCTACTATTTCTTCCAGAGGAAAACTACCAACCAACGTGCGACTTGCTCCGAAGGACGTTCAAAAACACAGCGTTAGACCTTGTCAAATGCAACCAAATATTGGAAGACATCACTGATCCGGAAAACCAACAAGAAACCATTAAAAATTACCATGAAGGTAAAACTAACCATCGTGGGGTAAACGAAACACACACCCAAATTAGACAACGCTACTATTGGCCTTTCCTGAAGAGCGACATCCAAGAGTACATCGACCTCTGCGAAACATGCCAAATCAATAAATACGACAGACATCCACCAAAACTAAAATTTATGGTAACTCCCACACCAACGAAACCCTTGGAACTTATCCATATCGATACATTTCAAGCTAACAGCCAAAAGTTCCTTACCGTTGTTGATGCCTTCTCAAAATACGGACAAGCCTATCCAATAGAGGGAGCAAACGCTGTCAACGTACTGAAAGCCCTTATGATATTTGTCACCCACCATGAAAGGCCAATTTAAAAAGGAAAAATTAAAATTCACGCCTGAAAGTCCCCAATCCAAGGCATGATCGAACGCTTTCATTCGACGATAATTGAACATCTCAGGATACTGAAACACAACAAAACAAAATTTGACATTATCGAGCAGATGCCGTACGCCATTTTAGGATATAACCACTCAATCCATACCGTCACAAAAAACAAACCAATTGATGTTCTCAATGGGCATCTGGACACACAAGATCCATTCGATATCGATATCAACCGAATCCTCATTAATAATTACACTCAACAGCATCGGAAAAAAACCAAAGAGATCTACAAAGAACTCAACCAGAGGGAGACTAAAATCAAAGGGAGGAACATAAATAAACGCAACGCCAAAAGAGAAACCCCAATCACTTACAAACCCAGTACAAAAATTTATACAAGGACCACCGGAAAACGCAACAAATTACTTCCACGATTCTCACCCCCAGATTTGTGAAATCCAATAATCCAATAACCGTGACCGCAACATGTCATAAGAAAAACATCAAACATAAGATGAAAAAGAAAACTGATCCGAGAACTATGTTACAGATGGACCCTGGCGATGGGACAAAAGATAAAAATTCTAGACCTGAATGAAAACCCAGGGATCCTCCCCCTCAAGCTGGGACCAGCAAAAATTCAAACTAGTACACACGACTTCATCCATTACTATAATCAATCCCGATTAATTGAAATCTATAATCGATACCATGATCAGAAACCATCAAGAAGAACAACTGCTATATACAACCGAAAATGAATTATTGAAATATTATGACGTCATTTCCATCGATGCATATTACTCTAACGATATGATTGTCTTCATACTGCACTTTCCTCTATTACACCCCGGATCATTTACACAATATCACCTATACTCAATCCCCACTAGTAATTGCGCCACCATCATTCCACCCGCACCTCACCTGACTATGAATACTGCATTTCATCAGTACGAAAATGCACCGTGCAGAAATATCAACCCAGGGTACCTATGCCACAGCAACTCCATACAGTACGATACCACATCAAAAGACTGTATTGCCCAAATCCTTCGACTTTCTGACGATGCAGCATTCTGCCAACACGTCCCTGTTACGATCAATACCACTCTAATCGAACAGCTGACTCCAGGTCACTATATCGCTATATTCCCGGAACCAACAAAAATATCAACCCACTGCTCCGCCACTGGAATTCTGGTTCTACACAGGACATTTCTGATAGAGCTGCCAACTGGATGTGGATTTAAAACACCACGCGACGACTACATCAACTCCAAGAAAGTCATCAGAGAACAATCACTGACCCTTCCAAAAATCCAAACTGTTCCAGTACACCCCAAGGAAGAAATCAAACCCATTCACTTAGAGAAAATACCACTCGATGAACTCCATAAGCTACATGATATACAGGACCACATGACACCCCTATTCTACGAGCAGGACTCAGACTACACCCATCTTTGGACAACCCCGGTATACATCGCCATTGCAGCAAGCGGGGGCATCCTTTGTTTCAAGTACTACCATTGCCTACTATAAAAAGCCGCAGTTGGCATTTCAAATGCACATTGTGAAAAAACAAATCAACGAAATGATAAAAACAATTTGATATTTGGAAATAGAATTGAATTATCTTTTCAACGATGTGCCACATCACCCCCATGCTATTTAAAATTTTGAAGTTGATGTGATCCCCCCTCGCGCGGTGGTATCATACAATACCTTTTTTTATTGTTCTACGATGCCAGCGTACCGGCACCCAGAAATGATAATAGTTTTTTTTACCAACATCAACAAAATAACAAAATAAAATTTGGAAATAACAGATTATAAACGGTAATAAATTTCAAACTTTTAAATAACAGATATTTTAATTGCTCAGTCTCGCGGATCGCAACAAGCAGTGTATAATTTAGGTAGTCTATGTCTAATCTAAAACATTACACACTGTATATGGAGATTCATCGATTACTTCCTTTTCGCCAGTATTGAAGGACGTATAAGCTCGACGTTTCCGGGAAAACCCAAATGATCAAATACGAAAACCACCCCTTCAGCCCAACAAACAATTAGAGTTTCTTGGATCTAGCTCGGAAACTAATATTTGTTTCGCAAAACGCTTTTTATTCAATTCAAGGCTGATGATGAATAGAAATGTAAATGAGTTCTGGAAATTGTGGATCGCTATGGAATTCCCAGTAGTTTCTGGCAAACGTCCCCACAAATCTTATCACACTTCAAGTTAACGGGCCGCTTAGTCAGCCAGGTGAAATTATATGTTGTTCTAGGAATTCTATTGATTCCAGACATAATATGGGTTGTATGAATTGGAATGAAAGGAGTGATGGATGTCAGGAGTGTTTTTAAGGGGGTGGAAAAAAACTTGACAAAAGTATGCAATGATTCGACCATGGGTGTCCTAGAATTAGGATTCGTTTGGGGCGTAAATCAGTTTCCGTGTGAAGAATAGTTTATCATTTTCATCAATACTGTGCAATATTTCGGGAACATGTATGAATATAAATTTGCCTGGGGGGGGGGGCATTATTCGCTCTTGAACACCAATGTAGTAAATCATATTTGGCTGAATTCAGATTATACATTGGGCCAATATATTGTAAATAAATCAATAGTTCGATAATAATATTGGTGGAATACTGGCTCAACTAATCCTAAAAGTAGATTATCAGATACAATATTGAAGCTGTATTGGTTGCATTGTTCGAAAACAATATAAAAAACATATTTATCAATGTTTGATATAATTTTATCAATATCGGTAAAGGAACATATTGTGTCCAATATTCATAGTCAATATTGGCAATTCACTATGAGAACAAGGAAAATTGGGTTCAAAGTTTGCCAACAATATTCAAATATCTCTGTCGAATAATATAGTTTTCACTATATAATACGGACAATATCGGTCACATATTGTTTTCAAGATTGATAATGACAAGTCGACTGCGTGTATACAGACTTCGCCAAGGCCTTTGACAAGGTCAATCATGATATACTCCTAGCCAAATTAAAATTATACAGTGCTCGTCTAAAGTCCGTCCCCCCCCCCCTACTAATTTTTGAACTACCTGGTATATCGCAACGAAATTTGAAGGGCTTAAATAGGAGATAAAAACCTATTTTTTCATGAAAAAATCACAGCAAAAAGTTTTAAAATGGCCATCTTCAATAGTTTTTTTAAATAGAACACCACGTATATTATTACATTTTTAAAATCTGCTCATAATTCTCAACAGTTTTCTTCAATACACGTTACTCCTAAATTCAATTGTTTTCGTAATATTAACGTTTGAAAAGTGACATTTTGGTCATTTCAAACCCAACCAAAAACACTAATGTTTCTTTCAATCAAGTTTGCATTGGAAAAAATCGTTGTCGCGGTAACATCTTGTTTACTGTCAAACTGAACTGCTAACTGTCAAATAGTCCGTTGAGCGCCTAAATCGTTTTATGAAAAGTGTGATCATGGCTAGTAGTTTAGACGATAAATTTGAAGCAGTTTTGATATTTGGAGAAGCTGGAAGAAATTATCATCTAGCAGTCCGTATGTTTAATGATATATTTCCCGAGAATCCTATTTCGAGGTCATCTTTAGGCAAACTTTTAAATAAGCTCCAAGCAACTGGTACGCTGAAAGATGCTCCAAGATCAGGAAGACCGCCTCTTTCAGAAGAAAAAAAGGTAGAAATTGTTGCTGAAATGGTAATCAATCCGACTCAGTCGACGTCTGCAGTTGCTGAATCCTGTGTAAGTTCAAAAAGTGTTCAAAGAGTCCTAAAGAAAGAAAAGTTTCATCCCTATAAAATGAAAATCCTGCATGCTCTCACGGAGGATGATCCAGACCGGAGGGTTGAATTTTGTGAGTGGTTAACAAGAACAATCGAAGGAGAACGGGGCTTCCTAAAACGTGTATGTTTCGCAGACGACTGCACCTTTTTTCTTAATGGAAAAGTTAACAAACAGAATGTACGATACTGGAGCGATACTAATCCGCATATTTTTAGAGAGGGACATACCCAGTTTCCTAAAAAGGTGAATGTTTGGGCGGGGATTTTGGGCAATCGCGTTGTTGGGCCGATTTTCATCAGAGGCAATGTTACAGGAGTTCTTTACAGAAATCTTTTAGAAACTGAAATTGAATCTCGAATAAGACAAATGGTATTAAACAATCAGGAAGAGTTTGAAAATCGTGAAATCATATTTCAGCAGGATGGGGCACCTCCCCATTTCGATCGCATGGCTAGAGAGTTCCTCGATACAAACTTTCCTGGGCGATGGATAGGTCGCAGGGGAAGTACAGAATGGCCACCAAGATCTCCGGATCTTACACCTCTAGATTTTTTCCTTTGGGGGCATCTGAAGTAAAAAATCTACGCCACTGAATGCCAAACAATAGAAGAGTTGGAACGCAGAATAATAGATACATGTGAAGAAATACATGAACAGACTTTCATCAACGTGAGAGAAGCTATTTATAATAGGGCACTTTATTGTCAAGATTTAGGAGGGGGGCACATTGAACACTTGATGAAATAATTGTTGGGGTTAAATAAAAGTGTTATTCAAAAATAAATTATGATTTTTCAGCTAACTAATTTGTTTTGATTGTGAATTTACAGAACACATTCGTAGGCTTCGAGATTTTCCGGTAAACGGTACTGTTTATCCTCAATAAACTCTCTTTACGCCTCTTATAAGTCGAATTCATCGAGAGATTTAACTACAAATTAATAACAACGTTTAGTTAGCAAAATGTTTTACCGGAAGTGACCAAAATCCATACTTCATTTTAAACCGGAATGTCACTTTTCAGGCGTTAATATTTCGAAAACAATTGAATTTAGAAGTACAGTGTATCGGAGAAAACTGTTGAGAATTATGAGCAGATTTCGAAAATGGTATAATATACGGGGTGTTCTATTTGAAAAAATTATTGAAGATGTCGCTCAGCCGCCATTTCGGAACTTTTAGCTGTGATTTTTTCATGAAAAAGTAGGTTTTTATTTCCTATTTAATCCCTCCAAATTTCGTTGCGATATACCAGGTAGTTCAAAAATTAGTAGGGGGGGAACGGACTTTAGACGAGCACTGTATGGTTTTAGCAATCACTTGTTGAAATTCCTCATTTCGTATCTTCGAAATAGGGTACAGTTTGTTGTGTTTCATGGCTATGAGTCAAAATAGTTCTTGGCAGGTTCTGGAGTGCCGCTGGGGTCAAACCTGGGGCCTCTCCTTTTCGTGATCTTTATCAATGATCTCCCCTTGATGGTTACGTCTGATTCATTATTATATGCAGATGACTACATAGTATTTATAAAGATTGTAAATGAGAATGACTATCTGATACTGCAAAATGATATTGATATTTTCCATAATTGGTCGATAAAAATAAATTACTCTTCAACATTAATAAATGCAATGTACTGACATTTTCTAAATGTAAACTCCCTCATCATTTTTTTCACAGAATGGGTAACACTAATTTTTCCAGGATATTTCATGTGATATATTAAGAAACAGTTCTTTTATAGAACATGGATTTCAAACAATAATTGTGAGAATGTAACTATGAACATGGATAGAGATTACACCATCATTAACAAATAAATTGCGGTTGAATCATCCGCTGGATGGTGCACGCAACGCTTAACAGATCTGTAGTAATGGATACTTCAAGTACTGGTATAAATCGAGAGAGAGCTCGATGCCTTATCTAAAGCACATTCTTCATCAAATGGAAATTTGTTATTCAGTTGCAGATGAATCTACATCTGATATGAATCTGCAAAAGAAATGGACATTTAATTTGAAAAGGAAAGAGGGATCATAAATTTTGAGCGTCGCGATCAAAAGCCATCGGTTCACCATGATAGGGTTTCAGTCTTTCCAGATGAACACCATTTAGTCCTGGGGCTACGTTGGATTCTGTAAACCAGTAAACTACCCCCCGACAGTGTTGCCGCATGCTTTAATATAATTATATAAGTCATTACCTAGAAACTTCTTGGCTATGACCTTCTAGAAAACCATTACGTGACACCATTGAACCAGTGAACTCCATTACGTAACACAGAACATCATGAAGTGACGTACGGTATTCGTTTTCGTAACAATATTAATATAATATTGTTTAGGTAATTTTCCAACTGTTGAAGGGGCAACTCCTTCTTATGAGCATGCACTGGAAATTGAGCACTCTAGAATTTTAGACTACCCAAGTTTTCGAAAAGCGTATGTTTAAATCGTTATAGAATGATTAAACTGAAAGAGCTGAAAATTGACATATACGTCAACATCTGCTGCATATTGAACCTATCGAATTTCGATTCGGTATCTCTGAGTAGGGTTGAGAAGAAGGTGCCTCTAAATCCGTCGGCACCCAGTATGAGCAGCTACTAATATTTCTGAACTATTAATTTCCTGAATTCCTTAGTTTCACAATATTTTTGTTGAAGGCTACAAAGGATCTGAGATAAAATGTGTTTTCCACACGTCAAGTCCCTGTCAATAAACAGCGATCTTCATAATTTATTTCATATCAACGTCATAAATACATAGCGTATTCTTCCATATCCTACTTCTCTGACATTGTAGACAAGTCGAAAGACATGAATGAAGCTGTAGTAAATATTTCAATCAAGGATCAAACCTGTTTTTTGTTTCCAATGTCCATAATATATCCTGAAAGTCAAACAACTATGCACATATGTTTTATATACTGTCGTTAACTCATTATTCGTCAGTATTAGCTGAAAATTGATATTTTTGTCCATAATATAGCTTTTTGTTGAATTTCAGTTTGCAATTCAGAATTAGTATCAGTAGTACTGATGGTCTCGCCCTAGTGTTATTATTATCATCATATTTTGTTTCGTTTTTTTTAATTTGATTTCGTTTTTATCAATATGGGAAATATTCCCATCAAATAAATAACAAATGGGGCTGAGATATTTTATCGCATAAGTTATAGAAAATTTCGCTCAACAGTTGCCTTTGGGAAATGTAATTTAAAGATTACGCTTTAATGGTTCAATCAGAATATAAGTCCTCAATTTGCAATCAAATATGTATTATTTTTAACCAATCAAATGGCCGAAATTTCATACAGACAACCAATCAATGAATTAAATTAACCGTCGAAAATTTAAATAGAGCATGAATTTTGAAACTATTATCCATCATTGTGATTGGGGAAAGATTATCATCAAATATCATTCGTCCTAGAGGATTTTATCGCATTTTTTTTAATTTTCCCTTAAACAATTTGCCTCTAGGAAATTCAACTCGTGCAATTTGCGGCCTTATTATCAATCGCACTCAGTAAAATTTCCAGGCAAAATGCTTTCTCGAAAATTTGAAAAATTTTTGAGCGATGAAGCCCCTAGATATTACCCTCAATAAATGCACAAACATAGTAAATTCTTAACTTGTCTGTTGACTATGTAAACAGCCGCACGTCGCGTGGAATCATTCATTCGAGTACAATACAAAGATTGATTCAGATTAGTAGTGTTGCGCTGGGGAATTTATACAGTGAATTCTGACTGATTAAATTTATAGTCAGAGTGCACTATTGTGTTTTTGTGAAGTGTAAATGAACGGACATAAATTAGTCAAGTATTTTAATTAAGAAGAACCCCGGATTTGTAATAGTTGGTGTCAGAAGTGGGATATTAGTGGCTGATTTGAGGAAAATTCATGAAGAATGCGACAAATACTTCCTATGGAGGCCATAATGGAAATGATCAAGCAGGAGGAACGACGAGAAGGAGAAAAACAAAAGGAGAAAAAACGGTTGCAGATTTTTTTTTTAACTCTGGAATGACAAAATAAAAAACGAGAGCAACAGAAAGCATTCTTCGAACAGATTGTCCAGAAAACCGAGGAACAAATCGGGCCTAAAGGAAGATGTTGATGGAATTGGGTCTGAAATCAACAGTTTGGACCACGATGAACGGTGGTAAGATAACAAAAGAAGTTAGTGCGATACGGGAAGAAGCAAACAAAGAATGATCTCCAACCACTGATCAGTGGTTGGAGATCATCTTCCTAGATCTTCTACTGAAATCGTCAATTCGACGATGATGTTGGGTGAATAGGTATCGGGTCTCGACGGCCATTGATAAGTACATTCGATTTTCGATTCATTCCAATATTCACATTAACTTATGGAAGTAAAGTGTTCGCGAGTGTGTCGATTCCTATAGCCTCGATAGCTCAGTGGTAAGAGTGTATGTCCGGAAAACATAAGGTTGTGGGTTCGAGTCCCACTTGAGGATGCTTTTTTTCTTTAATTTAATAATCTGTCCATTATGCCACAAATTCCTTCTTCATAATTTCTCTCGTACAATAATTTCCCACTTTCACATTATATATATATATATATATATATATATATTTATTTATTTATTTATTTATTTTCAAACAGGTAAAACCGTATAACATGAAAATAATATTTTTTTATAGAACAAGTGTGAATACAGTCTTATAATAATTTATAGGGGTTCTAACATCCACTAATAATAATAATATTGTATCGGGCTACTATACTTAGGCATATATTATCTATACATATATACATAGGCGTCGCAAAAGAGAAATTAAACATTAGAAAAAGCGATAGAGATGAAACAAAACAGTAATTATTCTGGGTTTGAAAAGTATGTTTTTACACCATGGTATACTTGTTTGGGAGGGAGAACAAAGTTGAGCTCTGACAAAAGTAGGAAGTTGTTTGTTGTTTTGATCATTGTAATGATGGGTGAACAGTTTATTGTTGATACATATGGTACGTCGAAGAACTGAACAAGTCTTGTTGATCTGTTTGGAATTCTTTTTTTGAGTAGAGACCTGAGGTAGGGGCAATTATAATATTTTTTAAAGATTTTATAACACATTATTACTATACTTGCCTGTCTTCTATTATCTAGACTGGGTATTTTGAATTCATTTCTTAGTGCTACAGACCTGACTGTATTATAGTCCGGGTATACTTTGTATTCTTTGTGATATAGGAATCTCAGGAATCTGTTTTGAATTTTTTCTAACCTATTCTCATGAACCAGATGACAAGGATGCCAGACTACAGCACCATATTCAAGTTTTGGTCGGACCAGAGTGTTATAAAGTATGGTGATCGCTTTGGTGTCATTCAAATGTGTACTTTGTCTCATTACAAAACCCATAGTTCGTAGTGCCTGGGATGCCATGTGATCGAAATGTGGTTTATACGAAAGAGTGGAGTTATAGTATATACCCAAATCTTTTACGGTTTCTACCCTGGATAATGGATCACCGTTCATCGAGTAATTGTATATTGTCTTGATGAGTTTTCGGGTACACGACAATACAATACACTTGGATGTATTGAATGGGAGTTAATTTCTAATACTCCATCGATGGACACTATCGATGTCCTCTTGTAATTTGACACAGTCTTGCAAAGTTACGACCTCTCTATAAAATTTCAGATCGTCTGCGAACAACAGACACTCAGAGTACTTTATATTTTGTGTTAGGTCATTTATAAATAAAAGAAAAATCAATGGGCCAAGGTTTGATCCTTGAGGGACCCCTGAGTTTGCGCAAAATTGCGCAAAATATATATATATATATATATATATATATATACAGGGTGTGATCTAACCTCTTGCTCACCCGGGAATGACGAGTGTATAATGCCATTTTATAAGCCGTCTTCATTTAAATAATGTGGAATGTTGAATTGATTGTGCAGTAAATGTAGAAAAAAAATACATTGCTTACGATATATATTCAATAGATAGATATTCAGTTTCAAAGTGATGAAAACAAACGAACTTCGTTATATCCAAACTGGCAGATAAAGTCAGAACTATTAGATGAGGTCAGTACAGCTCTGCGCCACTTATTAAATCACAATTATCACGAAAACACACACACAAAAGACACAGTATTGAATTGTTTTCCGAATAGTATCGGCCATCATTGTGACCTAGTGTGATTGAGAATAACATGTGAACACTGTTGCCAACTAGTGTTTCAAATATTATCTGGTTCTTTCAACTGAACACCGAACTGTTCCATACATATTTCGAAGAGTGGAAGACGATAGAAATCACTCGTTGCGTTTATGAATGAAGTAGTAAATTTCAATTCTGGTTGGTTTCTGGAGTCGCTAATCACGAGTCAGGGAAATACTGTGCGTATCTAAAATGAGTAAACGCTTTGGGCGTTTTCGTACTAGAGATAATATAAATAATTTTTTCGTAGAATGGCAAATTTTTTGAATTACATCACGATATTAAGGCTCCAAGAGATCTACAATTCTTTATTTTAGAATTGCATGATTCATTAGTGGTAAGCTTTGGCTTTAAAATGCAGTCAAAGAGTTTTACATACCTGCCATAGGTTTATGTTTTGTGATTTGCTCATATTATTGAATCTGAAATAAGAAACATGAAATCAAGGAAACAAGGATCCATTAAATCATCGGCGATGAATTAGATAACTATGTGCCACTATTACAAGGATTAAAACTCCTGATTAGTTTGGCAGCATTGAAGAAGTAATCTAATTCATCGCCGATGATATACTGGATCCTTTATAATTGTATATGGATATTAAATAATTCCATGTTTCTTTTTTCAAATTCAATAATATGAACAAATCATAAAACACAAACCTGTCCCAGGTATGTAGAACTTTTCGACTGCATTTTAAGCCAAAGCTCACTACTAATGAATCATGCAATTCTAAAATAAAGAATTGTAGATCTCTTGGAGCCTTAATATCGTGATGTAATTTAAAAAATTTGCCATTCTACGAAAAAAATATTCATATTATCTCTAGTACGAAAACGCCCAAAGCGTTTACTCATTTTAGATACGCACAGTATTTCCCTGACTCGTAATTAGCGACTCCAGAAACCAACCAGAATTGAAATTCACTACTTCGTTCATAAATGCGATGAGTGATTTCTATTGTCTTTCACTCTTCAAAATACGCACGGAACAGTTTGGTGTTCAGTTGTAAGAACTAGACAGGCGTGTGCGAGAATCTTGGAAACACTAGTTGGCAACAGTGTTCAAATGTTATTCTGAATCACACTAGGTCACACCGATGGCCGATAATATTTTGAAAACAATAAAATACTGTGTGTTTTTTGATAATTGTGATTCGATAAGTGCCTCAAAGCTGACCTCATCTACTAGTTCTGACTTTGTCTACCCATTTGGATATAACGAGGTTCGTTTGTTTTCATCACTTTGAAATTGAATATATATCTATTGAATATCATCTATCACAAGCAATGTACTCTTGTACATTTACCTCACAATTAATTCAACATCCAACATTTTTTAAATGTTTATTACATCGGCATTGCGTTAACTTACAGCTCTGATCAAGACAGCTCAGGTTAGGCGAGCGGCGCTTCCCAAAATTTTGTCGAATTTTACCAAGAACAAAACATGTTTTCAGATTTTCAACCCCACTGTAATTCGTTATAAAATGGCATTATACACTCGTAATTCACGGGTGTGCAAGGGGATGGATAATTTTTAATGTCTGTGAATATATAGAAAATAGTAAAGAATTTGTGGCAGTGCAGACAAATTTTTTAATTTCAGAAAAAAACCATCTTCGAGTATGGTAGAGCATCCAGATACAATGGGCCAAAAGGCCCAAGTGTCGTTCGGAGGTACGAACCAGACGAGCCTAATGGGTGAGATTTTTAGTGGGTAACCCGGAGAAACGGGGACAAGAGGAACCCTCAACTCAGACCGAGTCGCATACTCTGTCCAAGGATTTTTTGCAGCCAAAAAAAATTGTAGAGCATAAGACTAGTAAACTTAAGATCGTGGGTCCGAATCCTGCTCGAAAATTGTTTTTTTCTGGAATTTAAAAATTTTTCTGCAATGCCACAAATTCCTTACTATGTTCTATATATATACAGTGACCGGCAGAAAGTACGCATCATATGGGAGTTTTTTTTATATAATATTTTGACAAATATCGATACATGCAATCGCTTCTGCATCAAAAGAAACCCCAAAAGATGTTTTACAGTGCCGTTCGTCTTTTCTTGTTTGGCGGGAAATTTGAAAAATTTAAAAATTGTGTCTCAAAACACACTTATTTGGGAAAATATTGAAAAATATTATTTGAAAAAGTTGTTTAGAACGACATTTTATAGCTATGTACAAGTTTTGAAAAAAATTTGAGATGAAAAAATAAAAATCAATTTTTGCCATAAAAAAAATTTCAATTTAGAAAAATACATTTCTGACAAAGAAACTCATTAGTAAAGCCCAAGAGTAATATTTTGAATAATATTTTGTAAAGATTCACCAGCTACTTCTATTTTATTCGAAGAAAATTTTAAATCTGTGTATTTGCCATGTGTTCAGCTGCTTCATAAGAGGTCACAGAAATATCTTCAGGACATTATAATCCCGATACTGTTTATTATTGACAAAGAACCATGTATCTACGGAATTTGAATATTAATTTTTTATTAGAACAAAAAATTGATTCAATTTTTTACATAATTACATTTTATAATAAAATTAGAAGCTGAAATAATTATAAACCAAACAATTTAATGCATACTCGAAAGTTTGTAAATGTCCATTACTCGACGTGTCTACCCTGACGTTCAATACATGTAGTTGTTCGGGATTTCATTTCTCTGGACACATTTCGCATCATTTGTGGTGTAATGTTATTGATACATTGTCGTATTACTTCTTCTAAATGGTCGATATTACGAAATAGCCGATGTTTATAAACCCTACTTTTGAGGTACCCCCATAAAAAAAATCCAAGGGCGTCAAATCTGGGGATCTTGCAGGCCACGGGTTTTCTGAATATCGTCCTATCCATTTATGAGGAAAGTGTTCGTTGAGCCACGCTCTGACTTCAAGGGTACTATGTACTGACGCTCCGTCTTGTTGGAAAAAAATATCATTCCTTCTTTGCAGCGGTAATCCATGTAAGAAATCAAAAAACACATTATTTAAAAACACTAAATAATTTCGTGAATTAAGGTTGCCCCTAAAAAAGTAAGGCCCAACGATCTGTGTATCTAATATGCCGCACCAAACATTGTTTTGAAAGAAAATTGACTTTTTGCCTCTATCTTCCAATTTGGGTTCTCATCAGCCCACCATCTACAATTCTGGGAACTGACAGAACCGTTTGAAGTAAAAGTCGCCTCATCAGTAAATAAAATGTTTGTAGGAAAATGTTGGCATTCTTCAATCATGCCTTGGAACCAAAATGAAAAATCTTAGTGTGCATCAAAATCTCTCTCGAGTAAGGTGTGGATGAATTTTGGTTTGCATGCACGAAATTTATTATTCTTCAAAATTCTTCTTATGGATTTTTTCAGATATACCGGTTTGTTCCTGCCTCTCCGATTGTGCCATCCGTGGATTTTCTGTGACCGATAACAAAACATTAGAGGTACCTTCCTCATTAGTGACGGGCTTACTATGTGGAATTTTGTAACGATTTTCTACACTGTCTGTAGCTTTAAATTTGTTTAAAATACGCAACGCAGTAGATCCATGGATATTCTTATTTGGATATCTAGCATTGAATATATCTGCTGCTTCTCTGGAACTATGAAAACGCTCACCACATATTAAGACGAGCTCATTTTTTTTTTGCAAACTCAGCTTTTCTTGGGGCATCTCTAATTATTGTTAACACACAACAAAATGTAACTTTTACAATGAAAAAACTGTAGAATAAAGACGATAAAAACACCTGGATAAATAATAACACCACTAAATCGTTTGACAACTCTTAATAACACATTGTCATTATTAGTCAATTGTTTCATGGCCTCTTTGATCATGAGGAAATCTGGCGATGCACGCATCAACAATGATAATATTGTATGATTCCAACAATTTGCCAAAAATCAATTTATTTTTTGTTTGAATAAAAAATTCAATTTGAAATTATGTAGATACAAGGACCTTTATTAATAATGAACAGTATCGGGATTATAATGTCCTGGAGATATTTCAGTGACCTCTTATGAAGCAGCTGAATACATGTCAAATCCATAGATTTCAATTTTTTTCCGAATAAAATAGAAGTAGCTTGCGAATATTTACAAAATATCATTTAAAATATTACTGTTGGCCTTACTAATAAGTTTCTTTGTCTAAAATGTATTTTTCCAAATTAAAATTTTTATTATGGCAAAAAATTGATTTTTATTTTTTTATCCCAGATTTTTTTAAAAACTTGTACATAGCTATAAAATGTCGTTCTAAACAACTTTTCCAAATAACATTTTTCAATATTTTCCCAACTAAGTGTGTTTTGAGACATAATATTTAAATTTCCCGCCAAACAAGAAAAGACGAACGGCACTGTACAACGTCTTTTGGGGTTGCTTTTGATGCAGAAGCGATTGCACATATCGATATTCGTCAAAATTTATTAATAAAATAATTTCACATATGATGCGTATTTTCTCCGGTCACTATATATATATATATATATATATATATTTCTTCTTTTTTTCCCTTTATTTTCTGCACTCATTTCATTTCCCTTCACACGTAGGTACACTATCTCTTGTCATTTTGTCAGTCAACAAAATTGATCTTCCTTAAATATTATGTCAAACTGCTAATGAATAAAAAAGAGTTTTCCCCGAATAAGATATGTCGAATACTCTCACCAGTTTTTGCTTGGTGGGATATCCTTGATTTATTTTCATTCGTGGTTATAATTAAATCATAGTTAAATTATTTATATGATCATATATGTTTATATAAATATATTATCATTCTTCACTTTAATACTTTTCAGCACATTTACTGCTACTTTTACAATCTGCATTGTTATGTCTCCTTCATGGAAATAAATCTATTATTGTTATTGGCGATATTCCGTCGGATCCTATAGCTTTACACATATATCCAAATTTGAATAGTTGATGGTATTTTCCTCTGTGGATCTAGAGAAGAATTTTTGGCGAACATTACGGCTAGTTAGTTGTTTTTTTCTTCACTCTGGGACGCGCAGCGGTGATTTCTCTGGATCTGGAGAAGCAAATAGGCAGGATGTGCAAATCAGTTTATGATTGGAGTTTGAAAGTGGCGCGTACAAAACTACGCTGTAAGGATCGGTGTTAATAATAAACAGGTGGTCGGGGTTATTAGTAAGAAACAGAATGGGGTCATTAGTGAGAAACATGATAATGGATATTAATATCTGGAGTACGGGTGGGTTCTTTGATCAACTGTTCGAGGACATAGGTTATCGCAAAGGACCCGGTATTCTTCTCAAGTGCTTGTGATGAGTCATAGCTATTATTCAAATATTTCAAGTATACCTTACAATAAGGATTGCGATTCTGCGGGCAAGGAGGGATTGTCCCTATAACCCTTCCCGTAGAAATGCCCTTGACCCTCTAGGAAGACTAGAATTGGGGAATTTTCGGCGTGCACTTATAAATCTTTGCAGAATTCAAAGCGAAATGCAAAAATATATTAAAAACAAAGCTGGCACGATGTTAGTAACAAATATGGAATAAAAGCAAAAATAAAATCTGTAGTTCTTTTGGGGGACTTCTTATAATGTATTTTTTTCATGAACATAAATGGAGTTTATAATGTCCAGCTGAAAAAATCATTTCTAATATTCTTATTATGGGGGGCCTGATGCTTGAGGACTTCCGATTTTCAAACCTAGCATTCTAAAAGTAAAAGTAGTTGACCTTTTACGGTCATTTTTCCCAGGTATCCAGAATAACGAAGTAAATTGATATTTTGAGGGATAAGTTTATATCCTCAATACTTATTCCTCAAACGCTCGCTGAATTAACCCCTATATATGCTTTTGCGGGTAAATTGCTATATTATTTGATATCCTATTATTTTTGCATGGTTTTCTTTTTTAGATTTAATTCGAAAAACCTATTGATTTTAATTTCGATTAGTCATCTGATCAGGAATAGAAATACATTGTCGAATATTATCGTGGCTAGGTAGACTTTATATACAAAGTGTACTGCAAATGCGTCACACTGCAGACCAGGCTGATATTTCGCAGCATAAATACCAAATATTTTTTTAGTGAATCTCTCTGACTCATTGTTGATATCATTTCAATTTGATCGAATTTTCCGCATACCGAACCTGAGGTATCCCCTCCAAATAGTACTCGCTATTTTAGAATCTGGTGTGGTGGGATACGACTCTGTTATTGGTGATATAGAGACATGATTCGCTGACAGTGGCGGATACAGGAGGGGTGCGGGGGAGCGTGCGCCACACCTCTGGACGGAGATCCAACCAGTTCGTGCTGATTATTATCATAACCGAACCAATCTAAATTTCAATGTTTGTGCTACAATATCGGCTAATGGGCTGACCTGACAAATTTTTGTTTTGCAAAAATACGGAGTTTTTAGGGAAAATAGTAGCTAATCTGGACACGATGATAATACCAATACCCTTTCACATCTTTCATTATCGTATATTGCTCGATTGGTAGAAGCTTGTTTGGTGTTAAATTTTGAACGCATTTTTTGAAGGTGCGAATATTCTTTATTGTCTTCTCTGCCTTTTCATGGATTTTGTAGAAGCTGATATGTGGTCACTCATTCTCCACTTTCATCATGATTCAATTAGAATTCGGACTGCAATACAAATATTTATCAACAATTCTTTCAGCCGTTTTTATTGAACTTATTTTTATGCATCCGGGTGCATCCCGGTGATGATTCTGATATCGAAATGATAAGAAATTGCTTCAGAAAAAGCTGCAGAAAACCTGCGTTTTCCAGGAATATTTTTTTACACTCTTTTGTTTAGTTTAACTTGTATGCAACCAATTCTTGTAACTCAATTTTCCCTACTTCTACAGATCCGATCTCTGGAAAAATCATACTTTTATGGGGTTAGAGGTGTTTCTTTGTCTCTTATGAAATATAATTTATCTTATCGTTATCAGGCTGCCATTATCAAGTACATCAAATTTTGAACTTGTTACACACGGTATCCCCCAAGGGTCAGTATTGGGGCCATTACTTCTCATGATTTATGACAACGATATCGGACAACTCATAAATAAAGTTATACAAATCAGTTTTGTTCACAGACCATACAACGTTTGTTTTCACGAATAAAGATAGTGTGCAACTTCCAAGAGAATCTAATCAGGTGACTAATGTGCTGAAACCTGGTTTTTAGCATATGTTCTCAAACTTAATTTCTTAATTCTCCACTCATACTATATATCAGATTAGGATAATGTAGAAATGACTAGGGATAATTTTAGATAGCAACCTCACTTGGACGTGTCACATTGATAAGTTAAGTCTTACTCAAGTTACAAAAAATAAAAATATCACATACAAAAATACTTTCTACTAACCTCTAATCTGAAAAAAAAACTTGATGAACGTGATTTTCTTAACTCATTTTCATTTGACCAACTGCAGCCCAAGTTACATTTTTTTGTTTTTATGTCCCGATTCAGACATTTAAACACGAGTTTACTCGCCTTTTCATTTCACAGACGATTTTGGAGTTTGACTAGCTGTTATAGCACTAAATAATTGCTCACATAACTTCAAGGAAAGTATGTTTTTGTCATTCTGAATCAGAAATTGAAATTCCACCAAATCATAAGATTGGTAGTTTTTGTCGGGTGCTCAGCTCAGAGATATATGTATACTGCATATACATATATATATATATATATATATATATATATATATATATATAATATTTTTTTTTTAAATTTAAAAAAAAAAAAAAAAAAAATAATTTAAATTTATTAAGATTTTTTTTTAATAACTTTTGAAGTTCTATTTATTTATGAGCCTTTGTATAATATGGATAGATAAAAATGTCAAAATAATATAACACAATCAATTTCATACACTGTCATAATGATCATAAACCATAATTGGAAAAAAAACAACAAAAATTCTAAATTTACAAAATTTGCATGAATAAAAGGTGATCAACACATTTGTAAATTTGAAACATACAGTATATGAAATTGGAGATAACTAAAAGTAACCAATGGTAGAACAGCAAACGTCTTCATGATAATAGCCAATCAGAGAATAGATGGTCATAGGTAAAAATTGGAAATTGTGAAGGAATAGCAATTGGTTGATATCATAAGCAATTATATTAGAATTGTAAATAGTATAAGTATGGAAAAATAGTTGGATATATAAATTGAGTAAGATAACCTAAACATTGAATGTGACAATTTAGTGGGAAATCAAAATTCAAATGGGAAAACAGGAAGGAAACTTGTATCGAGGCAACAACAAACAAAGCCAAGGGAGAGATTGAAAATAAAATTAAAGGCAATGGACGCAACATTTTGAGAGAACAAAATTGAAAGAATTCCAACATTTGAAGAGCAAAACCAGTATTACCTTAATTATATATCATTTCCACGTCTCCAAAGCTGATTTCCGCATCTGTATGGTTCCTGATTTATGGTATTGGGTTCTGATAGCGCTTGTAGTGACAAGGTATCCAGTTTCAAGGCATATCTTGAAACACCGACATCTCCAGCAGGTATAAAAACTTTAATAGTGCATTTTCCGGTCCTGAACTATTTCACCAATAACGAATTTCACTTTCGAAGAACTTTATGTCACTCTATTTTGAACAATAACAGAAAACGTCACTCTCACGGAAAAAGTGAGGTTCTGTTTATCTATCCATGATCTGAATTATTATTATCCGTGAATATTTGTTTGATTCACCCTAGTATAAGTTATTTCTCGTAGGTCAGGTATTATTAAGTCTTCCTGAATAAAGGAGATAATTGCTTTATGATATTTTGTTGTTTGTTTTCTCACAATGATCAATAACATACCAAAGTCCATTCAATGAACTGAAGTTAGCAGCAGTGGCAAGTGGCTCTATTGCTTTGAACCGGCCACCTTGAGATAAGGGCGTACCAACTGTAGTTTAGTCGTGGTGAGGAAAAATAATAATTGTTGGTAGCGTGACGAGAGAACAGTGACGTTCGCTGACAATTATTATTACAGCATACAATACAGGGGCAGAAATATCTATTTATATCATATCAATTTGGTTCACTAAGAATAGCAAAAATTATTAGCTATCTTACTTCATAAAAACAATATATATATAATATTTCCAATTCATCAAAACATAACAAAAAGGCACACAAAACGTGGGGCAAAAATATTACAATATTATATTTAAACAATGCTTGAACCTAATATCGTGGAATTTTAATGGCACGAAATTTCGTGCACATTAACAGGTCCAACAGTTCGCATAGGACCCACATTACCAATAGTCGTTCTATGCGTTCAGAGTAAGCATAAACAATAACGAGAATGAGAAATCTGTACGAATCAAAAAACCCATCCGTCTACAGCTTTTCATGGTTTCTCAATCATTAGGACGGCCTGTGGTCTCTTTCAAATTCGTATCAGATATCTCGTAGAGTTAATACCTATCGGCAAGTACAAAAATGTGAAAAGCATCAAATTATAGATAGTGACACCTATAATCTGTGCGGCTATTGTACGACTATTGGTGTCGTGGGTTGGCCTATGCTGACATCTGTTGGTGACCTGTTAATGTGCACGAAATTTCATGCCATTAAAATTCCACGATATTAGTTCTAAGCTTCGCCGCACATATTATAGATGTCACTATCTATAATTTGATGCTTTTCACATTTTGTACTTGCCGATAGGTATTTGCTCTACGAGATATCTGATACGAATTTGAAAGAGATCACAGGCCGTCCTGATGATTGGGAAACCATGAAACAGGATGTAGACGGATGGTGGGCTCTCTTGTATTCGTAACAGATTTCTCTCATTCTCGTTATTTGTTTTGCGTTACTCTGAACGCACTAGGAGTACGATTACGACTATTGGTGTCGTGGGTTGGCCTATGCTGACATCTGTTGGTGACCTGTTAATGTGCACGAAATTTCGTGCCATTAAAATTCCACGATATTAGGTCTGAGCTTCGCCGCACAGATTATAGGTGTCACTATCTATAATTTGATGCTTTTCACATTTTTGTACTTGCCGATAGGTATTAACTCTACGAGATATCTGATACGAATTTGAAAGAACCACAGGCCGTCCTGATGATTGGGAAACCATGAAACAGGCTGTAGACGGATGGTGGGCTCTCTTGTATTGTAACAGATTTCTCTTATTCTCGTTATTTGTTTTGCGTTACTCTGAACGCACTAGGAGTACGACTATTGGTGTCGTGGGTTGGCCTATGCTGCTGACATCTGTTGGTGACCTGTTAATGTGCACGAAATTTCGTGCCATTAAAATTCCACGATATTAGGTCTAAGCTTCGCCGCACCGATTATAGGTGTCACTATCTATAATTTGATGCTTTTCACATTTTTGAACTTGCCGATAGGTATTAACTCTACGAGATATCTGATACGAATTTGAAAGAGATGCCGTCCTGATGATTGGGAAACCATGAAACAGGCTGTAGACGGATGGTGGGCTCTCTTGGATTTGTAACAGATTTCTCTTATTCTCGTTATATATATATATATATATATATAGTATACATATATTCTTTGATATATATCTGCCAACCCTGCAAATTGTTTACCACCCTTTTAATTTTTTATCAAATTAGAGATATAACCAGTATTCATATTCGATTAAAAGCCTCTGCATTTAGGCCTCTTGGTTGGGCCTGTTATACACCCACTACTACTGGCAGTATGGCTCAGTCCTTATGAAGGCCAATTTCGCGGGCGAAAGAGGCCATCCTTTTGTAACTGACCTTCCTTACAATCTCTGGGTTTGAGAAAACATCTCCAAAGAGTGGATGTGAGTTGCTGTCTCCTTGTCCTCCAAGCACCACCAGCACTCTGGATCTTCCGTAATTCCGATGAGACTAAGGTGCTTGTTGAGATAGCAGTGCCTCGTGAGGAGCCCTAAGGTTTTCTTTTCCCTCCTGTTTAGTGCTAGGAGGGACTTCTGCGACCTGCAGAAGAACCTTCTATATGTGTCCTCGAATGTCTCGTACCTGGGGCAGCATTCCATTCATCGTCAAATTTGTTCACCAGAATTTTTCTCATGGTTGATATAGATCATTAACGGAAGACCCCCTGAATTGGCTCTGTTCCTATCGCAAAACATCTTGCTCCTTTTCTGGTAAAATAATTAGCCTTTTCATTTCCAGATATCCTTGTGTGTCCGGGGACCCATAAAAGATCAACCGTATTTAATTTCAAAGAGTTTTATTCGTCTTTGTCATATACATGTCAACTTATACAGATCTTTCCATCCATGATGTGGAGTCGAAGCGAAGGGAAGTGAGCGAAGGGGTTGGACTCTGCCTGGTGTTAGGCAGGGGGTACGGTGAATACCAGTATTAGGTTTTCTAAGGGATGGGGGGGAATATTACATCGTCTCCTATTTTTAGTTCATACGTGTCTTATCTTGGGTGTGTATTTTTGCGAGAATGAGTGATATTTGGAACGTTTTGGTATCGAGTATAATGGATTCGGTTTACCGGGAAAAGCTATTGCAAAAACCCGACTTTTCAACCGTATTGGTCGTATATATCTTTTGTAGTATGCTGACTCTGAATATTGTGAATACTTCAATCGCTGGCTGACTATCACTACATATAGCGAAAGCCTTTGTTAATGTTCTCGCGAACACAGGCGAGTATAGCGAATACTTCAGCCCAAAACACCGTGGTATACATTCCGAAGGCGAAACAGACTCCGGAACCAGTGGAGTCCTCGAAATTGGAAGCGTTTGTGTACCAGATAACTCCAGTTTCGGGGATCAGGCTGTGCCTATTCTGCTCTCATTCCACCAGTTTTAGGATGGATGATCGGGGCGTTTTATTGAATCTGGGGATGGCTGTTGAATAGTTCCCGGCATATCCAGGAAGGGACAGTCATTTACCGTCTGTGTGATTCCATAAAGGATCTTTGAGTTGAATCTCCATGCGCTTCTAAACGTCCTTCTGCATGCCC